>SNQJ01S0045642.1:89358-116884 GCA_010110895.2 Picea sitchensis | reverse complement strand
AAAGAACAAAAGATAATTAAATAAATAATAAGTGAAAAGATTAATTAGCGCATTTATATTATTTCCTAACTTGTGAAAGAACAAAAGATAATTAAATAAATAATAAATGAAAAGATTAATTAGCGCATTTACCTTTTTGGTTTTAAACCAAAAAGAAAAAAGAAGAAAGAAAGGGAATAATAAAAATAGGGAAATGATCCTTTTAATAAAAAGAAAATAATTTATGGAGAAACGTGGGGGATGAGTAACACGAGAATTTTTTAGGGTTTTCATTAAAACTTAAATTAATTGTGATTCTCAAAACATGATAAAAAAGAAAAGGAGGGTTAGGGTTAGGGATCGTTATGATGCCGAATTGAGACTGGACTGATTGCTTGTGAGGAGTTGGGAATTTATCAGTTGTATTGGAGTGGTAGCTCAGCCTTGGAGGCGAGCTGAGAAGCTAGTCTTATCTTATGGATTGTGTGTGGCCCCTTTGCGGCTCGGGGGGCTGAGGGGGAAGCAGAGTACCCCTAGAAATTTGTTGGGAGGTACCAGTGATTCCTCTACGGTCGGCCAGCGAGAGCAGCACGAAGAGAGGGATGCGGCACGAAGCGCGGGACATCAATCCGAAGGGGGTGAAAGGGCACAGGTATGATTTTCATATTTTTATGGTAGAATGTGTTAGGATTTATGCGGATGTGCTTATTAATGGAAGGGTAGAATGAATTGTTTTATCATTGTATTCTGGCCATAGGATAACTCATTGGGTTCTTGTCTGAGTTTGTTATCACTGTATTCTGGCAATAAAAGAATTATCGGTCTGCAATGCAACGACCTTCTGTAATTTAAATAATAAAAAGGGGGTTTTGATTCAGGTCTGCCTTTATACTTGTGTCCTAGGTGAAAAACGTAGGGCTCCCTCTATTTTCACTGGCGTAAACATTAGCCATGAGCCCTATGACTATGCATTGAAAGCCCTCCCTTTTTTTTATATATATATTTAACTAGCTGACTGTGTGAATCTCCTCCACTTGGTAGTTGCAATGGTCAGTAACCCTTCCTCTGCGTTTTAACCTTTCCTTGGGCATTTTTATAGTGCCAGGGCGTTTTTAGTTTTCCCTGTACGTTTTTATATTGCCGGGGGCGCTTGACATTTCCCTGGGCGTTCTTATATGGTCGGGGGATTTTTTACCTTGACTGTGGGTGTTCCACTTGTGACTGGGGCACCTTATTAAACTGTTGGCTGCCATTTCCATTGATACAAATATCGTTAGGGTTTGAAGTTAGCTTATCTTTATGTGCTAGTTCGAATAGGGAATATTCCCTTCTCATGCATAAAATTGGAACCGATTAAACTGGTTCATAACTGAGTCATGAGTGGATAAATTGGTTGTTATAGCACAAGTTTGTGAGCTAATTACAACTTCATAGATAAGGTACGTGATCGATTAGCTAGTGTAGAGAAGAGTATAGTTCATGGATAATTTGTTATTGATTAAGTGTTTTAATTCGGCTATGTCTGAGCGTACTTTATCCCTCCTTTTCGCTTAGCCTGTATCCTCCAGTTTTCGTTTGAGCACACAGTTGGCCAGGTCTGTTTGAGAAGTATTTTGTTCGTTGAATGCCCATAAAAATTTGCATGACTATAACAACAGGTAAAGCTGTCTACCCATCAACTTCTACCAGTCTGGTTTCGGCAAGAGACTCAAGCGCTTGCTATACATTTTCTCCATAAAATACACAGTCCAGGGGAAAACTTTCTTTCCTATATGTCTAGAATACTATCTCCATGCTTTTCCATAACATTTATGGGTTATTATTCTAAACCATTCCTGTGTGAAGAGGTAAAAGGGGAACCCTCTGTTCGCTAGATTTTAGACCCTGTATCCTTCGTATATGCTGATTAAAGAGTACCCTGTAAGAGGAACCTTCTCTCCACCAACATTGTATAAAAGTTATTTCCCTGGTTAACCCTCTCTTCCCTCTAGACATTGGTCTAACCCATTGCTTCCGTATGCGTTTATTTATGAAATAGTTTAAATTTTTAATGAAAATTATTGCGTTCGTATGAAGGTTATGCGTTCAAATATTTTAATGGAAACTATTGCATTCAATCTACGTTTAATTATGGGTTTTAATGAAAATAGCTTAATTCTTAAGCATTTAATCTACTCAATGAAGGTTATGCATTGAATAAAAGTGAAGGTTATGCTTTAATAGTCAGGCATTCAATGTTTTTAATGAAAGTTATGTTTTTGACAAAAGTTAGGGTTATATATATATATATTTAAGAAAAGTTATGTTTCAATTTGAATAAAAGTTATGAGTTCAATAAAAGTTAAATGGTTGAAAAGATTATGTAAACCTGGTGTTTGTTGATATATTTATTGGTTTTCGCATGTAATGGTGATGCTTTTACAATATGAAAAAAAAGGGGAAGATTATGGCTATTTTCTTTACCAAGTTATTATAGTATGAAAAAGAAGAAAAAAAATAATAATTAAATAAAATAAGTGGTTAGTTCATTGCAGGGCTATTTAAATTATTTTTCTTTACATTATGTAAGGGTAAGGTCTTGAAGCTGAGTACAATAAACTATTACGATCTGTTGAGGGGAAGGTGAAATCAATTCTAGGTACTTAAATTTAAGGTTAGGGCTGGTAACTTGCCTACAAATGGATGTTCATTTAATAGATTGTACCTTGAGATAGTATGCGCATTAGACTTACATGGCAAGGCTCGCATTGGAGGTTGGAATAAGTTGTGCTAACTTCCTTACCGAATTTATTAATGGTCATTGTCTTGATATGTAAATGCTATTCCTGCAACTTTGTAACTTAACATGAAAATGTGCTACCCTATTAGGGCATTGATTTTGTAGTTGGGTTGTTGGGAAACACATAGAATATAAGGTGATTTTTATTTTTGCGGAGTTAATGGGATATAAATGTAATATGTTTATTATGTCATGACAACATCATTATAATTTTAGTGTTAGATATCATATGAAATATAATGGCATTGCGGTCTTATCATAATGCCATTGAATCTTTGGTTATTGATGATTTATAAAATATGAGGTTCCTTGAACTAAGAACCATAGAGTATCATGAATTATTAAATGAGGTTTCTTGTTCATTTATATAATGCTGAACTTGGTGGGTCGTTGTCTGAATCCTTCGGCCTTGCGCCTTCCATGGAGGTTGCGGTCCTGCATTTATTTATTATGTAATTGGTTGTAATCATTTCATTGCTTGGTCTGCTCGTGTTAGGCGGGATGTAGACACCTCCTTGTAGCCTTAGTATATAAGTATGGGGGTGTGATTATTTTGTGTAAAGAATCCAGTGCCGTATCAAGAGTCTCGGGCCCTTTAAAGGCAGGGTTTCCACTCTTGCGACACATCGGACGGAGATTACTAGTTTCTGCCTGAGCAGTCGGCCAGGAGCCTATCTGACCTTCTCTCTCTCTGGAGCAGAGAACTAAGATTAAACGCCCTTCTTTCCTGTGCAGAAATAGTAAGATCTACTACTATGGATCCTTCCCTCTGTGTTCGTACTATGCATACCCCAGTATGTCGTTAAATGTTTGCGTTGTGCACCTTGTGTCTATGGTCATTTATTGCTTGCAGTTACTCATTGTGTGCCTTCAGTCTTCTTGTGATGAACATCGTGGATGTGTCTTGTTGGTTGTTGAGTGACGACGTAGAGTCAAGTGTGTCTGTTACTTCTACACGCGTGCACACACCTCAAAAAAAAAAAAAAAATCACCTGTTATCAGAGTTGTTGTCGTAACGAGGAGGCTGTTACACTTAAGTGTTATGGGAGTTTCAGGGTGCTCTCTAGGGTCTTCAAATAACATTGCTAGGCTTTGCATCAATACCATTTGAGTGCTCTCAGGGGTGATAGGGGATCTCCCTTATCCCCTTACTACATTTCCATTTATGAGTTAGACATTGAGTTAAGTCCTTGTTGTTATGTCTAGGCCAGACTCCCCCTTTTTTCCATTAGCACTTTTATAGCACCAACTCTTCCATGCTCTTATCATGTTTCTTTTTGGATAGTGAGTCAATTAATTTATGATTTTGGAGTTTCCTTTGGTACTCTTGCAAATAATTTTGTTGAATTTAATTTTGTTTAGGTCCCATTGACCTATTTTAGTCATTTGTTGGACATTAATAAATTTATCTTATCATATCTTATCAAATGCATTCTCAATTTGAATTTTGCAATGATCTGTAGAAAATTATTTATCATTACTATTCTCCTCATCATTCTTTTATCAAGGCAATGATTTTAGATAGGTGGTGACATGATTAAGTCTTTAAATTGTTAGAATTTTGTTCTAATTGAAAACATTGTCTATGTGATCATCATTGTCTACGAAGTTACGAACCATTGTAACTAAGCACATCATATATTCATAAATAAATTAATAGTGGTAGATGAATAGTATTAATTGTATGTACGATGTATGTGTGAAAGGCTAATAAAATAAATGGAATTAAAAAATAAACTATCATAGATCCATCTTAAATCCTAGTTTCTTTAAACTTTGAGATGTTTGCACCTGTTTTTCGTTTCTCCATGCATGTGCTTAACAGATATGGGATTAAGATGGATCTATGTTAGTTAGCAACAATACTTGCATGTTGCATACCATAAATCTCAATCAGGTATAATAAGGTGGTAATTTTTAAGAATTTATATTCCCTTTAATTTCATAGTCATTTATATTATAAATTTCAGTGATACAACCCTGAGTTGATATTAGAAAGTGACTAAGATAAACAGGGACTTATTTAGTGTGTGGAAGCTAACTTTGATGGTTAATTAAATAGAAAAGTATAATATGGGACCTAGGTAGTTTTGTAGAGGCACATGCGTAACTCAAGAGAATTAGTGCAATGATGTCCATGTTTTGAAGTATTCTTATTTTTATTTGATGTCCCATGAGGGAAGATTCCCGCAAGTTTCATTTGGAAAGAAGGAAATGATTGGTGTACATAAATATTAAGTGATTTTTGGAGCTATCAAATGGATAGAATTAATGGAACATAGATGATGGTTATTATAGGGAGACAATGGTTATCAAAGACTACAAGAAAATTTTCAGAATTCTCTCTCTTTTCCCCAATTGTTTATCTTCCACTATTTCCACCTATGTAATTAATTGCAAGGTTTTTGTGTTTATATGTTGAAAGGAAATTACCTATGTTTCATCTTGAACCCTGAAATTTTTTGAATTTTCACTTTTTTAGGTCAAGAAACATAGAGCTTTAAATAATTTGTGAGATTAATCTTATATCATTGCAGATGAACTCAGAGAAGAGAGAAAGAAACAACTGAAGAAGAATAATGCATCCAAAATCAAATCTTTAGTTGAGGAGGTAAGATTTTCTTATGCATATCCAATTTCATACACTATTCAGAAATATTGATAAAAGAATAGAGCAATTTAAATGTAATTTTAGAGTAATTCATCCTTTTGATTTATATTTTATTTCAAAGAGATTGGATAGATTGGTTTTCATCTAGAAAATGGTTTATTACCTGCAAAATCTTGAATGCAACTATTTCTCCCTCTCTACAAATTAATATATTGGGTGCACTTTGTTATTTTAAAATTTTGCAATTGTGAATCACTCCAATGTTTTGAGAATCATGACTAGCAATGAGCCATGATGAAGGGGAAATCCATAGGGTGGACTAAAATGTAATGTCAAAAAAATTTGCCTCAAACACTTGTTCAATTGAAAAGGAAAAAAATCATGCATACATTGTTCTTCATGTGTGTTTATCCTCTCTTTATTGTTAGATGTCCTAGAGTCGTGTTTGGTTGTTGAGATTCACAAGATATATGGCAAAGAATCACTTTGATAAAAGTTGAATATGAATCACTTGAGTTAAATTACAAATGTGAGTGGGTCTATAAATATCCAGATCCAGACATACGACACTTTCCCCAATAGGGTTTGAGTCTACGTGTACAAGATTGGGCTTAGCGAAACCTAGAAATATAGTAATGATTACAATATAAGGTTGGCCAAGGATGAAATTGAAACCTACACCATTTTCAACATTGGTAGAGTCAAATATTGAATATTTATTTAGAATACAAGTAGTATATGTAACGGTGTTACATGAGACTTGTGTTCTCACCTTATTGACATGTCTTGGAAAAGAACGATGTATTGGAGACGTGAGGTACATCTTGGGTACAAATATGCCATACTCGATTTGGTAGGGTATGCTGGGGATGTAGGGGGGTAAGTCCTTGTTCTTGTTCCTCTTGTCTTGGACACATGGACATACCTTGTGGAATGGATAATATCTACACATCCCCAAAGTGTTGGTCTATGCAATGAAAAAAAGAAAAAAAACCTAATCACTCCCACCCTTTCCTAGTTGATCCACCTACCCTCTTATTTATATTGAACTCATATGGTAAAAACTCCAAAATCTTACTCTAAGGTACCATGTATATTATATTAGCAAAGAAGATAAATAATGTAGAAAATAACATTCAGATATCATCAAAATATGAAAATAATGCAGAGATAACAATGGAATAACAAATTATATGGAACCACAACACCAAAATTATATCTTTATTGATAGGAATCATGGTTCACTTTCCTTTTCGAGGGGGAAACCTCCAACAGAGAAAAGATATATTACAATAATAATTCCAAAAAAACCTTCTCATACCCTCTACTCCTATTTATAATAAATCTATCTATCCAAAAGAACAATCTAGAGGAAGATCCTTCTAGAAGCGGAAGCTTCTATTAGGTCTTCTTACATTTGACTTATTGCTCCTTATTAATATTGACCTTTCTTACATGGAAATATATTATTCTACCCACTTGAGGGGTTAGGTAGGTTAGGTCCCTAACATGCCCTCCCTCTTAAAAGAAGCCTTGTCCTCAAGGATTGAGATGAGGAAATTGTTGCAGAATGTTAGCTATATCCCAGGTGGCATCTGTTGGAGTTGTATCTTTCAATTGGACTAACACTTCCTTGATGGTGCGCAGATGAAGATGACGCTCACGCTAGTCCAAAACTGCTTGTGGCTACAACCAGATGGATCCTTCTTCATCCAACTCAGGAAGGCTATTTTGAGTTTGGGACTTAGTTCCAATCACCTTCTTTAAGCAAGAGACATGAAAAATAGGATGGAGCTTAGAAGGACTAGGAAAATCTAACTGATAGGCCACCTGTCCTACATGATTCAAAACTATATAATGAGCATAAAATTTGGGCGCCAGTTTCTCACAATGTTCAACCTTGAGTTAAGTTTTCTTATAAGGTTGAATTCGAAGAAATACTTGGTCTCCTTCAACAAATTGACATTCTGAGCGACCTTGATCAACTTGTTTCTTCATGTGATTCTGAGCCATGACCAAATTCTCTTTGAGGGTATGAAGAATAGCTTCTCGAACTGTAATAATTTGGTCAACCTCATGGACCTTCGAGACACATGACATGTAGGAGAGAACAAAAGGTGGATTTTGTCCATATACTGCTTCAAAAGGAGTCATGCGAGTAGTTGTATGGTAATAAGTGGTGCACCACCATTCAGTTGATGGTAACCATTTCACCCATCGATTTTTCCTTTAAGAGGCAAAACAACTCAAATAAGTCTCCAAACACTTGTTGAAAACTTTAGTTTCACCATTATTTTGGGGATGATAGGTGGTGTTGCGATGCAATTGGGTTTCCTGTAGCCTAAACAGTTCTTCCCAAAAATTGTTGGTGAAAGTGGGATCTCGATTAGAAACAATAGAATGAGGCATGCCATGAATCTTGAAGACATGATCCATGAAAATTTGAGCCACAGTGGATGTGGTAAATGGGTGTTGAAGAGAACATAAATGAGCATACTTGGAAATATGATCAACTACCACCATGATGAATGACTTATTTCCTAATTTAGGTAATCGCACAATAAAATCCGTAGAGAAGTCCCTCCAAATAAAGGGTGGAATCATAAATGGTTGGAATGTGCCATGAGATTTGATTATTTTTCCCTTGTTATGTTGACAAACATCACATTCTACCACAAAAGTGAGAACATCCTTTTTCATATCATCCTAGAAAAAAAATGTTTGACTCGGTCATAGGTTTTGGTAAACCCTGTGTTCCTAGCTATGGGTGTAGCATGAAGCTCAAAAATAACTATGGATTTAATTTTCGATTGTTTACTTAAATACAAACAACCTTTGTAGCGAAGCTCATCATTGTGCCAAGAGTACCTTGGGGAAACTGGAGAATTGGCTTGCAATTGTTCGATCAGATACAAAATTTTAGGATCTTGTAGCCATTCCTGGAAAATAGTTGGATCCAATGTCGTACAATGAAGGATAGGGATAAAAGGGACCCTTCATCTTCATATTTTTGAGAAAGAGTGTCAACAACCACATTTTCTTTACCTTTATTGTAAATCGTATCCAAAGAGATTAGTTACCCATTTTTGTTTCTCTGGAGAGGAAGGTCGTTTCTCTATAAAATACTTGAGGCTTTGATGATCTGTCTTAATTTGGAAGCACTTCCCCAAGAGATAAGGGCGTCAAAGGTCCATTGTATGAAGAATACACAACATTTCCTTTTCATAGATTGATTGGTCCAAATGGTGTTATGACAATTATTTGCTAGTAAAGGCCAAACGTCTTCCCTCTTGCATAAGGACTGGTCCAATTCCTCTCCTATAGGAATCATGTTCCAGGACAAAGGTCTTTGAGAAGTCAGGAAGGGCCAAGACCAGAGTAGTACAAATAGCCTCCTTCAAGGTTTGAAAGGTCTGATAAACTATGAGAGTCCAAGTGAAAGAATTATTTTTAAAGAGAGAAGTGAGAAGCACCACAATCTTTCCATAATTTTGAACAAACTTGTGATAATGGCCTGTTAAAACTAGAAAACCACACAATATTTTGATAGTCTTGGGGTGAGGCCAATCCTGCATTGATTCAATCTTCTTAGGATCCACCCGGACACCAACCTTGCCAACAATATGACCCAAGTACTTGACTTATGAGGCACCAAAGGAACATTTAGAGTGTTTGAGGAAATGTTGGTGCTGAGAGAGTAGATGGGGAACTTGATCCACATGGGAAATATGGGATTGCCAAGTTTTACTATAGATGAGAATATCATCAAAGAAAACTAAGACAAAATGACAGAGAAAAGGACGAAAGACATGATTCATGATGCTTTGGAAGATAGAGGGATCATTACATAGGCCAAAGGGCATGAACAAGAACTCATAGTGACCCTCATGAGTTTGAAAGTTAGTATTTGGGATGTCAACTTCTTACATACGTATCTGGTAGCAAGAATGCAAATCAAGTTTAGTGAAGTATTGAGCACCACTCATCTCATCCAAGATGTCATCAATGACATGAATGGGAAACTTGTCGTTGATGGTGATTTTATTGAGGGCATGAAAGTCAGGACACATGCACCAAGTACCTTCTTCCTTAAGTACCACGACCACAGGAGAAGAATAAGGGATGGTACTAGGGAGAATAACATCCTCTTGGAGCAATTTCTGCACTATTTTCTCAATTTCATTCTTTTAGGCAAAGGGATCATGATAAGGGATAACATTGGGAGGAAGAATACAATGAACAAGGGGGATGTAATGATCATGAACACTACGAGAAGGTGGAAGTCCCTAAGAAGTGGAAAAAACAACTTGATGTTTGGAGAGGATAGCTTGGAGGTCAGGATCCACAGAGGGTGTCTCAACTACTTGAATAGAATGGAGTTGAGAAATAATACCAGAGTGTCCTTTATTGAGGATCTTTGCCATGAAATGGGAATTGATGATCTTAGGAGAACCAACTGTGAGACCTTGGAAATGATACCTTTGTCCCTCTAGTTGGAATTGCATTGTTAATTCCTTAAAATCCATAAGAATGGGACCCAAAGTGCGTAACCATTTAACACCTAGCACAATGTCACAACCGCCCATTTCAATGGAAAACATATGAGATTTCAGGTGGTAATGACCAATTTGAAGACATACATTTTCACAATTCCCACCACATTTCATGGACCCACCATTAACTATCATGATTTGAAAATTATTAACAACATGAATATAGCAATTGGCTTCTTGGGAAATGAGACGGTGAAAAAAATTGTGGGTGCTAACACTATTAACAAGCATGATGACCTTCCTATGCTTAATATAGCCAATGGGTTAGAGGTTTTGTGGAGCAGAGAAGCCAGTGAGGGAATGGAAGGAAATGAGTGGGTCAAATTTAGGTGGTTCAACGGGCTCCTGGGTAGCATCGGGAAGGGAGGGCTCTTCAACAAAGGGAACTATCACATCTTATTTAGGAACATAATAGTAAATGGCCATAATATATTTTTGTTCCTTACACTTATGACCTAGAAAATAGTTTTCATCACAATTATAGAAAATACCCTTTAGTTGGAGTTCATCCATTTCAACCCTAGTTAATTTATGAACCTTGAGGGGAGTGGCAGCAGGGTTAGGATTAGTGGGTTGAGGTTGAGGAACAAAAGAGGGTTTTTTGGTTTGGGAAAAAACAACTTGTTGGGCCTCTTTAGCACATTTAGTAGCTTCCAACCAAGTCTGAGGGCAGGCCATGAGAACCTGGGATCAAATTTCATCCTTTAGGCCACTAATAAAATGAATGGGTATTAGTAAAAGTGAAATACCCATTCATTATGTGGATAATGAGACAACAAGGCTTGAGAAGTTCTAAATTGGAAGGTGAGATTATTAGTGGTTTGAGGAAAAACATACATGTTTCCTTCAAGGCATTTGAACTTCTCCTCTAGGTTGTCTCTCTTCTTGTATCATACATTTTACACATGTTTATTCTTTCCATATTATTGTTGGGATCATGATTTGGTTTCCTTATGATGATCATTGAATCCTTTTTGTACCGGTATTATATGTGTATTTAACCACTTTGAAGAAGTTTTTGAAGGATTTTATATCAATTCGTCATAGATTTATACTAGGTATGTGAAATTGATTTTTTATGATGGTTTTGAGTTAAATTCGATTTGATTTAATGTTTAACAGAATCTAATGCACGATTTGTGTGTCACAGGATGAATTCGACATGCAATTTTCCATATGGTAGCTCATTCGACACTTCATCCAGCACCCAATCCGGTACTTCATCCGGCATTGTGTCCGACACTGCATCCAACACTTGGAGCGTGTGTGAGTTGGTGGTTGTTATATTAGCGGTCTGTGCTGGGTGAATTGACAACCTGGGTTCTGTTCCCCCTCATGGCCTCCAGCTACTGAGATCTTGACATCTTGAATTAAGAAGTTGTGCTAATCGTTGAGTGGTTCATTCAGTTTCTAGAAGCTAAAGGTTGTTAGGACACATTTAATGGAATTTACCATTTTTAGAGGAGGTCGACTCTTCTGGTGGTCAACCTCTCGAATTGTAATCATTACAAATACCACAGTAGTGGCTAGAAAAAGTGTTAAGAATTGTTAGAATCTATTTTGTTGTGTAACTCAGACATTTCCACAAACTTGTGCTAGACTGTGTTTTTTAATTTAATGCCAAAACCATGTCGATTTAGCTTGCGATTTGTTGTTGAGGAGTAGCCACGACCTATTGGGGGGGCCACCAGTGGTCTGGCTGATTACTTAGATAGATATGTTGCATCTTTCAGTTGTGTATTTATCATTTACTTCATTTCCTGTTACATCTATTTTATAATTTTAAATACTGTGTGTTTGATGTTCATCATTTAATCGTTTAATTCCCTTTTTGCAGGTTGCTTGTAGGAGATAGGTGTTAATATGTCATGTCTTTTATTTTTTAGTGAATGGCTTGCAAGATACTAACATAGATTGTGTGTTAAAATGATAAATTGAATTTATGCAGGTTAAAACATAGTAGTTAATACAGAGTATTAGTAGCATAGAGTACATAGTTTCTTTTACAAGTTTTGATGGATTAATAGTTGCGAGTTTTGTTAATTTAATTCTCAGTTTTAGTCATGCTTTCCTAAATCTATTTTTCTTATCAATTTTGTTGTAGTATGCTAAGATAGAAGTAGAATTTGGATTATTTTTCTATAAGCATTTTAATTTGGAATCTAAGTTTTTAATAATGGATTTAGCTTAGTTTAATTTATGAAATTTCCATTCTAGATTTGAATTGAAATTCTAATTAGAAGTTGGAGTTTGAAATAAACTTTTAGTTATGAGTTTCTAATCGTGTGAATTTGCTTAAGTTAGCATAAGAGTGAATTTGAATTAGTATAAGAGTGTTTCCTTATCATCGATGATTGATGCATGAATTGAGAGATCACATGGATTTTCAGGATAGTTGATATTTCTTCTATGATGGATAAGTTCTCATTAGATTGCTTGATTCATACTTTTCATTTCTCCGTAAAATTTAATATTGAATTTATTCCTCTTGAGCTATTACTAATCGTTAGATTCCATCGTGATGTCATAAGACTCCGAAGACATAATCATCAAATTTGAAGTTTCTTGTTATTGTATATTAAGAATAGTTTTTGATTAATATTTGAATATTGTCATGATTCTTTTGATTAAGTAGGTTAAGATTTCCCTTTGCAGATTAGAAATGATTATGAGTTTTATCTTAAGAATAGAGTTTACTTGTTGAATAGTTTTGATTAGTTACCTGTTGAGTAGTTTTGATTAGTTCACTTGTTGAAGAAGTTTTAATAGGTTAGTTGTTTGATTGATTACTTGCTTACTTGTTGATGCTCATTGATTTGAATATATTTTTTAGATTAATTTGTTGTTGCTCATGAAGATGAATAGATTGAATAGATTACTTGTTGTTTCTCATTAGATTAAATAGGTTTATTTGTTCAAAGCATGGTTTTCATTTGTTTCTTTAGGAACAATCCATCGATCCAATTTTCAAAAGTTGCTTAGGGTAAATAGTTCAAGTGCCTTGATAGGGTTTTCTCATTGATAGTCTTTTGTTAAGTAGATTAACCCTCAGATAGACCATCTCCTTAGTTAGATTACACTTCCTCTATCTTTTCTTCCTTGGCACATATAGTGATACAAATCTAAGTTTACTTAACTCAGGCTGACAATTTAATTGAGGGATTTAGTGCATATAGAACACCCATCAATTACTGACATGTCGTCTTCTTTCGACTCACATAGGGTGCATAGGGGTATCAAACCATCCTATTTCCTTGTGATTTGACTTCCTCTTTTCCTTGATCAAGTGTGCTTGATGTTTACCACCAATATTTCCTTCATCAAGAAATATGTGTTGATCAATGATTAATAGGCCATAGAAAGCTTCAAAAGGGTAATCATTACCATCTTCCTTGCCCAATTGGGGAAATTCAAAATGAACTTGTTGAATGGTGTTCTTAGAATCATTAGGGCTAGTTGGATGAGTTGTCTATAATTATTTACACATTATTTATTCCGACAATTATTTCCACATTTTCCTAATTTCAACTTTAGTTCCTTCACATGCACCAAATATTCCTCTATTATATCAAAAGAATGAAGATCAAGAGAGATCAACTCTTTCTCCAATTGCATTCCATGGATTTCATTGACTCTATCAAATAAATACTTCAGCTTCTTCTATACCCGACGAGGGAAGTTGATTCAACTGATATGAAATTGAGATATAGGTCATGATGACCCCCACAACCAGATCCTTCTTCCCATCAACAACAAATATTTTTTAATCATTTGTTGGATCTAGAATCACAGTCTTCGTATATTTCCATAGTTCCTTACTCTTCAGTAGGGTTTCCATGTTTGTTTCCCATACAACATAATTTGATCCATTTAAGACTAGTCTCTCTAATACTATGTTGGGGATTGGGTGTAACCTGATATGAAACACATAAATAGAACTAAGGATAACCGAAGAGGAATAAGTTTCAAAGATAGTAGGTGGTGTACTAAGACACTGTTACAGTACTTAAGCATAAGACATTGTGATTAGAACATCACAATGCATGTTGAACAAATAATACTTTATTTTCTCATTATTGATAATGACCCATATGTTCTACTGTTTATAGCTTTAATATCTAACCTTTTTCAAATCTTCCCAGTCTAGTCAACTCGACAAGGATGCTTGACCCAACCATCCATGCATCCAATTTGTATTCGATTGATCGACTAGTCAATCAACCAATGGAATATCTTCGACTACTGGTCGATTGTATGAGCGATAGGATTTTCCAATACTCATATGAATGATGTATATATCTGGTTGATCACTTGATAAACCTTGATAAACCTTGAGAACCCAAGGTTCCAACATCAGGAAGTTTGACGATAAACAATTTATATTTTTTAATCCTTCCTATATAATTCATATGTGGTGTTAGGAGAGGTATAGAGTGTTGATCCCCTATAAATGTTCTTACCATACCCACAATAGAAATAAAACATGATTAAAATAATAAAATAATAAATCTGATGGTCAGGAAGTTTTAAAAATCAATCTATGGTGAAAAACCAATGGTAGAAATATGATTTGATGATAAAATATTATGGAGGAATTCTGATGAGTCAAACCCAATGGTGGAAGTATGAATATATTTGTAATTCAATGGTCATACAAGCCTCTATAATATACCAACATGATGAGGTGATCCCGGGAGACTTTCGGGCAACGATATTTGAGTATTGGGAAAAACTGTAGGTGTGGTGAAATATGATTGTGATGAGGAAATTTTGAAGGGACGAGTCTGGTAGGCGTATGGGAATTTCTTCTTAGAGGAGATCGCTAGAAGGTTCCATGTGATATGTCGAGAGGAAAATCATGAAAAACTCCAACATGATAGGATTGTGGGCTTCGTGTTTTGAGAAAAACTGTAATAAAGATAGATTAATATCCTAATGGGGAGAGTATGAAAGGGTGAATCTGATAGAATAATGAGTTTTGTATATCAGGATAAAATACGAGAAAATGGTAAATTAACTCCTTAACAAGGAGAACCCGATAAGGTAAGTTTTATGGTCAGATCCCAAAATGGGTCAAGGTTCTGATTGTGGGTTAGCATTTCATTAAAATAATAAAATACAATAAAATTCATATATGGGATAAGAATGAAATAAATATAAAATGTACATGGTGATATAAGAAAATCAAGATGGTGTTTGGGAAAATAAGGCTTAATTCTGAATATTGGAGTTAATGATGATCAAGATCCTATTAGAGAAGAGACTAGTCAAGAGGAAAAATATTAAGGGCTTCCCATATTCATTTAAAATTTGAAGAAGTTAGGTAAATAAATATGGGTTTTGTAACATCGCACTCTTGCGCGCATTGAGTGAAATTATTCTTTAAGGACACTTGCGTGCAAGTGATCCGGGTTATTATACTATTGGTTGTTTAGATTATGATTATGATATATTGTGGATTTGATGATATTTTATTTTGTTGTATTTACATAGACATGTGCTATTGACTAGGTTCTCTTGAGTGTGCAGGACTCTGGACATTAAGGATGCAGATGCATCGATGAAGCCCCTTGGACTCCGGATCGAGTAAGGGAGTGGACTGTTAGGGTTTGAATGTTGTTGATGTGACATATGTACATATGATTAGATGTTATGATGATTGATTATTATTTCTGACATGATTCGTCGATGGATGTAGGATGACGATAGCTTGTTGACCACACTCACATTTGGAGTAGAGGGGTCATGCACGACTACTAGAGACATTGAGGGAGAGGTGTGGCAGCAGCCATACCACAACCTACTAGCACTCCCTCTGTGGCTCAAACTGTAGGTTAACGATTACCTAGTTCGAGAAAACCCACGATGTCGTGAGGGAAGACTGTGACAGTCGCTCACGATGATTCTAAGGTGTGCGCAATAAGGCAGGGGCCTTATTCCTTAGAGGCCCTTAGTCTCCCACAAGATCACCTGGCGGAGTATTGAATCCAGGGGTTTGACGTCTACCAAATTCATTCAAGAGGTGAGTGGCACCCTTGGAGCACGTAGTGCATCTTGAAGGGCACGTCGCGCAAAGTGTAACATCCCCTTCATTACGGCCATGGGCAAAGCAATTTTTTTTTTGTTTTTTAATAATTATGAGGCAAGAAGGCAATGGCGACAATGGTTTAAATGCACCACAAACGACGAACATAAGCATGCAACCCAATAAACATGCAACTACAGCTCCACTAACTGGCACAAGAGAAACTGGTCAAACATGCATAGTATAAAAAGGAGGAACGACTACCCGCCCGACGCAACAAGACACTGCTACACACTAAGGGGCAACTTAACCTTCCCGACACAACAATGTTGACAAACAAGAATCAAACCTCATGACGCGCAAACCAAATGCACGAAGACGTTCCACCCATGCGCCCAAGCAACTTACCATGCTCGACAACACTCCCCAACATAGACTGAATCCAACCAGGTTTTCGTTCACCGCTATCCCATGGGGTGTGCCATGATCCCCTCATCAGGAATCATGCTGTCCCTAGGTGATAGACGCATCGACAACCTTGGAACCACTCATTCTATTAGGATTGGGGACTCTATATAAATCCAACGCCCTAGAAACTGAATAATGAAATGAAGACCTCACCCATACCCCAACAACAGGTCGATGAAACGCCAGTGGACGAAGACAAGGGATGATGCAGGACAATACACGACATCGTCCCTGACCCAACCAATCACCCAGTCTGAACCAGTCAATGATTACAATCTATTTTAACGTGGGTTCCAATCTAAACAGGGCACGCCAAAGTTACAATTAGTCAATAATGCACCCACTAATTTAACGTTAATACAATCAATCTTGCAAGTCTAAGTAATTAATACTAAAACTATAATTATAAATACCATCTAACTAGCCATTAACTTGAATAACAATGTTAACAATATTAATGTAGAATGCTACCATTATAACACTTATGAACAATTTAATCTCAACAAGTAGTCTAGCTATATTGACCGAACCAACAATACTAGCTGTCTATTATCATTGAGAAGGAATTGCTAACTACTAACATCGTTGTAGCAATATAACAAGGAAATTAACATAGCAGTTACCTAACGATTAAATTAGCAATAACAAGGAAATTCACATGACTATTATTATAACAAGTAATCTAGCAATAACAAGGCGATTAACATGTTGATTAACATAACAATTAATATAAAAGTAATATGACAATTAAATGACTATTAACATGACAATTAATAGCGCAATAGGAAGGCGATTTACATAATTGTTATCATAACAAGTAATAAAGCAATAACAAGGCGATTAACATGTTGTTTAACATAACAATTAATACAACAATAACAAGGCAATTTATATGATTGTTACATAACAATTAATAACTCAATAACAAGGTGATTACATATTGTTAACCATTTAACTCGCTAGTGAAATTAATCAATAAGAAGGAATCTGGTGATCGTTAACTCACTGTAGCAAATAACATGGCAATTAATATGGAAAATAATATAACATTTACATTGCAATTTAACATGGCAATTAAATGTCAAAAGGAAAATGTTGACCATTAATATTTCTGTAGCAATTGTTTTGGAAATTAGTATGGCATTCAATATAGCATTTATCACTGCAATTAACATGGTAATTAATATGGCCAGTAACATCGTTGTGGTAATTAAAGTTTGGCAGTGAGAATGCTGGGCATACACTCTAAGTGAAGGAAAATAAAAGGACAATACAAAAATGCAGAAGGACCAACTCATGGTCATTCAACAACAACTTAGTCAACATTTAAGGCAATTTTGTGTCCACTCCAACAAACACAATCATCATTCTAACTAGCAATTTGTGTCCCTTCAACAACGAACTCAGTCAATCAAATTAAAGGAAAAAATGTGGGTATTTCAACAACAATCTTTGTCAACTTTTAAAAGCAAAAACATGGGTATTTCAACTGCAATCTCAGTCAACTTTTAAAAGAAAAAACGTGGGCATTTCAACAACAATCTCTACCAGCTTTTAAAAGAAAAAACGTGGGCATTTCAACAACAATCTCTGTCAACTTTTAAAGAAAAAACGTTGGCATTTCAACAACAATCTCTGTCAACTTTTAAAAGAAAAATCATGGGCAATTAAACAACAATCTCAGTCTTATTTTTAAAGCAAAATTGCATGCATTTAAACAACAATCTTAGTCAAATTTTAAAAGCAAAAACGTGGGCATTTCAACAACAATCTCTGTCAACTTTTAAATGGAAAAATCATGGTTTCCCTTTTTCATTGCATGGATGGAAAATGAAAACACATACAGGAATGACCAAAATGCCCTTCCCTTACCAGGATACCAATTATAAAAAGAATACATGAAATCAGTTCATTTTTCCATCGCGAGAAAACCAATACAACGGAGACAGGAATAAAAAATAAAAAAAAAATTCCCTTTCCAGGATACCAATAAAAAAATGTAGATAGGAAATCAAATAATTTTTCCATAGCCAGAATACCAATACAACGTAGACATGAATAACACAAAAATGTTTTTCCATTCCAGTATACCAATACAAAAATGCAGACATGAAATCAATTCATTTTTCCATTGCCAAAAAACCAATACAACACAAACAAAAATAAAAAATAAAAACGTTTTTTCCATTTCCAGGATACCAATACAAAAATGCAGACAGGAAATCAAATCGTTTTTCCATTGCCAGAATACCAATACAACGTAGACAACAGTAAGAGAAACGTAAGGATCCAATGGGAAAAGTCATTGAAATGATCACAGGGATTCTATTAGTCAAGGCGCATATAAAAAACAACCAGGACGCAAGATAATCCATACACAGAGGTCTTTGCTAGATGGCGCAAGTCAAACAATCAACCAAGGACAATAACAGAGGTAGACGGTTGACAGGAACATCCTTCGCTCATCATCCATGCACAGAAAAGCAGGGTGTTGAGATCCATAGGTCTATTAATGGTGAAGCGATGACCGTAGATTAGTCTCGTGGCCGACTGCTCAGGAGAGGACTGATGAGCTAGGGACGAAAAGTAAAAACAACCACAATCTTCACAAATCAATACACCACAGGGCAGTCAATACATTTCAGGAATCTAAGGCCTTGGGAGTCAATCAATCATCAAGCTATCGGCTATGTAAAAAATTCAGTCATCAACTAGAATGCTAAGACAATAAATTTACTTACCCAATTAAACATGCAGATCCAAAGCATAAATATACCATGCAAAAATAAAGAAAGTGTATAGTTCCCTGATCGCTCTCTTTGAGTTGATGTCTCACGTGCTCTGTGCAATTCCTGCTTGCCGACTGACGAGACTTCACTGTTACCTCCCAACCAATGCTAGGGGTACTCTTCTTCCCCCTTAGCCCCTTTAGCGACAAAGGGGCCACACACACTAACCAGAGAATCAGCTAGCTCCCACCTCGCCTCGCAAGGCCGAGCTACCACTCCTCACCGAGCTGGGTCTCCCAACTCCCAAAAGCTAAGTCAGTCAAGTATATATTTCTACAGCATAACATTACACAAAACATAAGAGGTCCTTCCTCCTTCTCCTCCCTCCATTATATAGAGTTTCGAACTCCTTTACCTTCCCAAAATCCCATTTAAATTAATGTTTAATAAATTAATTCCTAAAAATCCTCCCGGTACAAGTGTCACCCATCCCATTCATTCCTCCATAAATTAATTTCTTTAATTAATTAATTACCCTTATTTCCCTCACCCACTTAGAGTCACTCCTAGAATCGCTCCTAGGTATCCCCAAATTCCCTTACAGGTTTTAATGACTTTCCCCATTATTAATTTGCTAGTTCAGTTTAAATTAGAAAGTTCTTAAATGGTAGATACCTTACTAAGTTGGACTAACTGATTTTTCCTAGTGTTTCCCCTTTCTTTTAAGGTTTTTTTTTTTCAGTTTCCTAATTATTTTAGATTTCCCATTTTTCCCTTTTTAATTAAACTCAAAAAGGCATGTGCAAAAACTTACCTTTCTTCCCCCTTTTTTAATGAATTAAATTTTTAATTAGCATAAAAGTAAAACAATCATTCCCCTTTTTAATTTTTTATCCCAAAAGATTTTTATAAAACAATTTAATTGCTTACCCCCTTCTTTTCACAAGGTTAATGAAGATAATCTTTATTATTTATTTTATTCTATTTTATTTTTTTATTTTTATATATGTTTATTTTTATTTTTATTATTATTTTTATAAAAAGGTAAAAGTTTACCACCAGCAAAGATTAGACCTAGACCTTAATTTTTGTGCTAGGTGACAATTTATTAGGGAAATTGTTTTAAAAATTTCTTATCATGTTGTTTGTCCTAAGGCCATCTAGGTTCATTCATTTATTAAACAACCACGCGACATGCCCTTCAGGATGCACTAGGTTCTCCAAGGGTGCCACTCGCCTCTTTCAATTTCTCTTGTGCTACGTGCCCTTCAGAACGCACCACGTGCTCCAAGGGTGCCACTCATCTATTTCCATTTTTCTTGCGTGACATGCCCTTCAGGACGCACCACGTGCTCCAAGGGTGACACTCACCACTTGACTGACTTGGTAGACATAAAAAACCCCTAGAGTTAATACTCCGCCAGGTGAACTTGTGGGAGACTAAGGGCCTCTAAGGAATAAGGCCCCTGCCTTATCGCACGCCCCTTAGAATCATCATGAGTGACTATCGCAGTCTTCCCTCATAGCATCATGGGTCCTCTCGAGCTAGGTAATCATTAACCTATAGTTCGAGCCATGACGGGAGTGCTAGTAGGCTGTGGAAAGGATGTTGTCCACACCTCTCCCTCAACATCTTTGGTAGTTGAGCGTGACCTCTCTACTCCACATGTGAGTTTGGTCGGCAAGCTATTGTTAGCATGCATCATCAAAAAATCATGTCAGAAATATATCCATATCATATCATCTAATCAGATGCACTAATATCACTAAAACCGTCAAACCCCATTAGTTCACTCCCTGACTCGATCCAAAGTCCAAGGGGTTCCGTTGATTCCTCTACACCCTTGAGGTCCTAAATCCTGCACAGTTAGTAAAACCGAGTCAATAGCACCTATCTATGTCAATACAAAAAAGCAACATGACATCAACCCATAACGCCTCATAATCAAAATCAATGTTTTAATAGCATAATAATCTGGATCACTTGTGAGTAAGTGTCCTCAAAGAATAAGTTCGCTCAGTGCACAAGAGCGAGATGTTGCATACACCCCCTCTTGGTCTAAACTTTGTCCTGAAGTTTCACAGTATAAGTGCCGAAATAATGTGTATCGCAGTATCATAAGTCTATCTATCAAACAAAAATGGAAACTATTGGCGGATATCATATGCGTCCTTCCAGGTTGCCGAGTGCAGACTATAGTTGTTGCACTGGACCTTGACCTAATCTATTGTTCGATGCCATAGTTGTCGAACGCGATGATCCAGGATGCGGATTGGCTCAGTCGTGAGCGCCCCCTCATCTGATACATGAAAGGAACTCATGTCAATAACATGTGTAGGATCACTAATATAATGTCTCAAAATAGATACGTGAAAAACATCATGCATATGCCTCGAAGTATCAGGAAAGGCTAGTCGATAGACCATGGGACCCTTTCTTTCCACAATCTAGAAAGGTCCCATGAACCTAGGAGAGATTTTATCTCCCTTTCCAAACTTGATGGAACTCTTATGCAGTTTTACCCGCAAGAAGACTCAATCGTCGACCTCGTAACTATGGTCAAAATGGTGTGCATCGACATAACTCTTTTGTCGATCCTACTCTTCTTTAATCCTTTGTATTATTGTTTGCATTTTCTCTTCCATTTCTTGGATCATTTCTCATCCCACCAGGACCCTATCCTCAAGCCAATCCCAACTCAAAGGCATCTGACATGGTCGCCCATAAAGAAACTCGAAAGGCGCCATCTTAATGGTGCCTTGGTAACTGTTCTTATAAGTGAATTCCACCAGTGGAAAGAATTCTTCCCAACGCTTTTGTTGGTCCATCACATACATGCACAACATGTTCTCTAAGGTCTGGTTCATTCATTCAGTCTTCCTATCAGTCTTTGGGTGATACGCTGTACTGAAGTTAAGTTGGGTTTCGAAGGCCTCTTGAAAACTCATCCAAAATCGTCTAGTAAACACTGATCCTCAATCGGATATAATCCTCTTAGGCACGCCATGCAACCTCACAATCTCACTGATGAAAACTCTAGCTATGTGAGGTGTCTGATACTTTGTATGCACAGGAATAAAGTGAGCACTCTTCGTTAGAGTGTCTACTACTACGAAAATTGAGTCGTGTCTCCTTGTCATTAGTGGCAATCCAACAATAAAATCCATCCAAATAACCTCCCATTTTTATTCTGGAATAGCGTGTGGCTATAGTAATCCTACTGGATGTCTATGTTCAGCCTTTACCTGCTGACATTCTAGACATTTGGCCACATAGTTAACTATATATGCCTTCATTCCATTCTAGAAGAATAAGGGTTTAAAGTCGGCCCTCATCTTCATGACTCCTGGGTGAGCCATGTACACTTCTCTATGAGCCTCGTTTAGGATCAAACTCCTCAGCTCATCATTCGGTGGTATGTAAATCTGATTTTTAAACCTCAATAATCCATTGTCGTCAAACGTAAATCCTTCAAATCTTGGTACCATCATTGTGTTTTGTCCGATAAAACCCTCGACCTCTTTGTACCAATCATTGTCACGCTGTAAAGTTAGAATCCTTTCACATAGATTCTTTTGAAGAGGAAACACCAAAAATATATGTGGTCTCCAACTCAATGCATCTACCACTTGGTTCATTGTTCCTTTTATGTAAGTCATCTCAAATTCATACTCGCTAAGCAATTCCGACCAACATCATTGTCGCACGTTCAGGTTGCTTTGCATAAATATGTTTTGTAGTCCACAGTGGTCAGTCTTTAGTTCAAATTTTCATCCAACAATGTAGTGTCTCCAAACCTTGAAGGCATATATGATGGCTAACAACTCCAAATCATGCGTCACATAGTTCTCCTCATGCCTTATTAGTTTCCTCAAGATGTAAGCGATCACTCGTCTATCTTGCATCAAGACTCCGCCTAAGCCTTCCTTGGATGTGTCAGTGCATACCAAGAAGTCCACGTCCATGTTAGGGACCTTTAGTATCGGTGTTGTTGTCAACAAATCCTTGAGCCTCCAAAATTCTTCAGTGGATTTCTCGGTCCAAACAAACTTCTTGTTTTTCTTCTGCAATTCTTTGATCAAATTTTCTATATTCAAAAATCCCTCGACGAACCATCGATAGTATCCTGCTAAACCCATGAAGCTACACACTTTCGGGACATTCGTCAACGCAAGACATTCCATAATAGCCTCGACCTTTGCTGGATCCATGGCGATACCTTCGCCGAAGATGACATGCCCCAAGTAGTGAATCCTTGATTGATAAAATGAGCATTTGGACAACTTTCCATACAATTTGTACTCTCGCAAACACTGTAGTACCAAGAACAAGTGCTCTTCATGCTCCTCCATCGTTCGAGAGTAAATCAAAATATCGTCAATGAATACCTGGACGAACTTGTCCATGTACTCACGGAACACCCCGTTCATCAAACTCATGAATACCCCTGGGTCATTCATCAGTCCAAACGGTAAAACAATAAACTCGTAATATCCAAACCTCATCTTAAAGGTGGTATTAGGGACGTCATCCTCCTTAATCCGTAACTGGTGGTATCCCGATCGCAAGTCGATCTTTGATAACACCGTCACGCCCTTCATTTGATTGAATGGATCATCAATCCTCAACAACAAATACTGATTCTTGATCATTGCCTTGTTCAATTGATGGTAGTCAATGCAGAGCCTCCATGACCCATCCTTATTTTGTATGAAAATAATAGGTGCACCCCACGGTGAAACACTTGGATGTATCAGTCCCAGGTCCAACAACTCCTTTAGTTGCATTCTCAACTCCTGTAACTCCGAGGTCAACATTCGATAAGGAATTATCTCTATCAGTTCAGTCTCTGGTTTTAGGTCTATGGTAAACTCCAATTCCCTCTCCGGTGGAATCCTAGGTAATGCCTCCGGAAAGATGTCTGCAAACTTTCTCACCACAAGAAGGTGTTTTAGACCTTCCGCTACTCCCTTCTCATTTAATGCAAGGATCGCATAATGCTTACATCCCTTGCACATGCTCTTCTGAAGCTATAAGGAAGAGATGAACCTCAGGGAAAATCCTTCGTTCCGTCCTAAATTCACGCGTCTCTATCCCTCATCATCGACCAAGCTCAACCGTTTCATCTTACAGTTGAGTATCACCTCATGCAATTCCAACCAGTCCATACCGATCACGATGTCATAAGATCCTAATATTGTGACGTACAAGTTGTCCCTGGTGACAAACTCTCCCAGGTTAAGGATACAACCCGTAACCTTTCCTCCAACCTTCTATTTGGCTCCAGAAGCCATCTCTACAAAGATAAACTTGTCATGTTCAAATTCCTTTACCTTAATTCTTTTTAGCATCGTACTAGAAATGAAAATCTCGGTAGCACCAAGATCTATCAAAATACTAAGGGTCTGGTCAATGACGGTACCTGTCGTCTCGAGCATAGTCGACTGGTGCTCTGCCTGGCAGTTATTCACCACTGCATGAATCTGATGGGCCTTGCCCAAATCTCCCACAGTAGTGGGTCTGACTGATACAGATGCTCTAGTCCTCTCCATAGGGCAGTCGTGCTAGTAGTGTGGCTCCCCACACGTCCAACACCCCTTCTTCGGTCCAGTAGTCCTGGTACCCGAAGTAGAAGATGACGACCCACCGACCTGGAATCCTGGTCTGTTGCGGTCGACACTGTTGCTGATGTTGTGGTCCCCGATAAGGTGTCCGCTGCTGAGGCGCCGATCGCCGAGGTGTAGTGAAAGTGGATCCTCTCTGGAAGCCACGATATTCGGGCATATGTCTAGCTGGTATCTGATGTTGTTACACACTAGATGACACCTGCCTTGTCGGTCTCGCTGGAGTCCTGCTCTAACCCCCGCTGATAAGCTCTTGCTCTACTATGAGGGCCTTCTGGACAACATCATGGAAGGTTTGAGGCATCATAATCCTAACATTTTCACATATGTTGCCATTAAGGCCGAACACGAACCTATTGACCTTAAATTTCTCCGTGTTAAGATGCAGAGCATACCGAAGAAACTCCATAAAACGGGCCTCATACTCGGGCACCGTACGGCTTCCTTGTCGTAAGCCATTGAACTTGTTGAGTTGACACTCAATAAATTCCTCTGATAGGTACCTCTGTCGAAACCGTTCCTCGAACAGTTCCCATGAAACGTCTTCGACATCCATGTTCAGCTACGGTAGGAACGTATTCCACCATAGAAGAGCGCTCCCCTTTAGTTGAAATATTGCCATGTAGAGCTTCATGTTGGAGATATAGTTGCGAAGTGAAAAGCACATCACCATATTTTCCAACCATGCCTCAGTGGCTACGCCATCTGGGGCACCAAAGAACTCGGGAAATTTGACCTTTTCGAGCTCATGGTGAATTCTACCAGTACAGACTATAGCACGCGGTGTACCCTCAAGGGGTGCATATGCCTTGGCCTCATCTCTGTCGAAACGGTTGATCAGTGCCTCAGACATGTGTTGAAAAGATCTCATTATTCCAACCACATCACCTACTGCTATCTGCTCCTTCCTGACAACCTATTCGTCTCCCTGGGGGTTAGACCCCTCAGGCGTGGATGTTACTGGAGGCATCACACCTCCTCACCTATCACCCCGTCATCTTCCTCCATGACATTTTCTAACCATGATTACCTGCATGAGTACAAGTCAACTCAATTAGCAACATTATAATCAAATCATATCAAGGAAATTTGTAGTGATCCCAAGTCACGGGTTGAACCCACTCTGATACCAAATGTAACATCCCCTTCATTATGGCCATGGGTGAAGCAATTTTTGTTTTTGTTTTTTAAGAGTTAAGAGGAAAGACGGAAACGATGAAAACAATTTAACCACACCACAGATGATGAACAGAAGCACGCAACCCAAGAAACAAGCAACTACGAATCCACTCATTGGCACAAGGGAAACTGGGCAAACATGCATAGTATGACAAGGAACGACTACCCACCCAATGCAACAAGACACTCCTACACACTAAGGGACAATTTCCCCTTTTCGACACAATGAGGTTGACGAACAAGACTCAAACCTCAAGGCACGCAAACCAAACACACGAAGGCGTTCCACCCATGCGCCCAAGCAACTTACCATGCTCGACAACACTCCCCAACACATACTGACTTTGGCTAGGTTTTCGTTCACCACTATCCCATTGGGTATGCCATGATCCACTCATCAAGAATCATGCGGTCCCCAAGTGATAGACGCGTTGACAACCTTGGCACCACTCACCGTATCAAGACTGGGGACTCTAGATAAATCTGATGCGCTAGAAAATGAATACCAAAAGGAAAACCACACCCATACTCCAACAACAGGGCGACGAAATGCTAGAGGACGAAGACAAGGGATGATGCAAGACAATACACGACATCGTCCCTGACCCAACCAATCACCTAGTTTGAACCAGTCAATGATTACAATCTATTTTAACATGGGTTCCAATCTAAATGGGGCATGTCGAAGTTACAATTAGTCAATAATGCACCCACTAATTTAACGTTAATACAATCAATCTTGCAAGTCTAAGTAATCAATACTAAAACTATAATTATAAATACCATCTAACTAGCCATTAACTTGAATAACAATGTTAACAATCTTAATGTAGGATGCTAGAATTATAACACTTATGAACAATTTAATCTCAACATGTAGTCTACCTATATTGACCGAACCAACAATACTAGTTGTCTATTATCATTGAGAAGGAGCTGCTAAGTACTAGCATCATTGTAGCAATATAACAAGGCAATTAACATGGTAGTTACCTAACAGTTAAATTAGCAATAACAAGGCAATTCACATGACTGCTTGTAACATCCCGCTCTAGCGCACTGAGAAAACTTATTATTTGGGGACACTTGCTCACAAGTGATCTAGACTTTTCTGATGTTAAAACATTTATACTTGATTATGTTGCGTCATGATAGACGACATGAGGTTTTACTATTTGATGTAGACAGGTGCTATTGACTCAGTTTTATTGAGTGTGCAGGGTTTTGGACCTTGATGATGCAGAGGCATCGGTGGAACCCCCTTGGACTCCGGATTGAGTCAGGGAGTGTGCTATTGGGTTGATTTATTTACTGTGATATTTCTTTTGATTTGATGATATGATGTTGACATTGATGACATGATTGTTGATGATGCAAGCTGACGATAGCTTGCTGACCAGACTCACATATGGAGTAAAGGGGCCACACACGATTTCCAGAGAGGTTGAGAGAGAGGGGTGGACAACAACCCTACCACCGCCTACTAGCACTCCCACCATGGCTCGAACTGTAGGTTAACGATTACCTAGTTTGAGAGGATCCACGATGACATGAGGGCAGACTACGACAGTCGCTCAC
>SNQJ01S0045642.1:49180-86564 GCA_010110895.2 Picea sitchensis | reverse complement strand
AGGTCTTCATAAAATTCTTGGGGTAAATAAATAGAGTAAGGATTTAGTTAAACTAAGGGATTTAAAAATTTGCAAAGAGGAATTTAATTCCTAACTTGTGAAAGAACAAAAGATATTAAATAAATAATAATTGAAAAGATTAATTAGCGCATTTACCTTTGAGGTTTTAAAAAAAGAAAAAGGGAAGGGATTAATAAAAACATGGAAACTAAGTAATAAGGAAACATAGACAATTAATAAGTAATAAAATTATTTAACAGGCGGGAGTTTAAAAAATTTATGAATTTAAAAAAATAAAAAATGAAAGGATTAATTAGCGCATTTACCTTTTTGGTTTAAAAAAAAAGAAAGAAAGTGAATAATAAAAATAGGGAAATAAGCCTTTTAATAAATTTAAAGAAAATAGTGTTGGAGAAACGTGGGGGATGAATGACACTTGTGCCATAGAGAATTTTTGAGGGTTTTCATTAAAACTTAAATTAAATGTGATTAGGGCAAGAGGCGGTCTCAAAAATCTATAAAAGAAAGGGGGATGAGGGGAAAAGGGGATGGGATGTTAGGTATCGTTATGCTGGCGAATTTGGACTGGAATGATTGCTTGTGAGGAGTTGGGATTTTCTCAGCTGGGATTAGAGTGGTAGCTCAGCCTTGGAGGCGAGTTGGGAAGCTAGGTATACCCTTTGGACTATGTGTGGCCCCTTTGCGGCTCGGGGGGCTAAGGGGGAAGCAGAGTACCCCTAGCATTTGGCTGGGAGGTACCGGTGTAGTCTCTACTGTCGGCGAGTGGGAGCGGCACGAAGCAGGAGCGGCACGAAGCACGGACGTCAACGCGGCGGGCTATAAGGCAACGATATGATTTTTAATTTGGTAATATAGAATGCAACTGGGTTTTATGATGTAGATCTACTTGGTATTGGAAAATAAATCTGGAGTTAAATGTTATATAACAATTGTTGTATCTTCCATTTCCTTCGATGATTCGAAATGTTAATTTTGGGTCCAGCGCTGGCTGAAAATCCTGATTTATCTTTGCTAATGGTCTTTAACTTTGCAAATTGGTTGATTTTTCATCTATGCGTGTTTGGTTTACTTCCCCTACGTTTTCATAGTTCATTCCTCTGCGTTTTGTTTTATTTGATTGGGCATTTTTGGATGACCGGGCGTTTTAAATCTCTGTGGGCATTTTACTTTGCCACAGACGTTTAAAAACTTCGATGGGCATGTTTATGTAGGTGTAGGGGAAAATAGTTTTTGTAAATCACCCTGGCGTTCGTTTTTGAAAAAAAGGGTGGTTGTGAAAGCGTTCTGGCAATTCATTTTCTTTACTTCTGTGGGCAATCCGTCCGGGAGGATTTAAATGAATTTGTTCCTGTAATTGTATCCGGGCATTTCGTTTTTCTCTTATGAGTCAGTGTTATTGCCTGTAGATTCTCATTGGGGTTTCATTCGGTTGTGTTGGGGTTTTTTTTTCAGTTTTTAATATGGATGGGATACTTCATTCTGGCATCAGTCGTATGGGCTTTTGTTTATAAATTTTAGAGTGAGTTGCTGACCATAATCCTGTTCTTGCTTCCGTGATGATCCTTACCACCCTAGGCCTACGCATATTATCAAATCTTCATTGTCAATTTCATCCTCTTAACCACCAGAACAACCATGCTGGTAGCCAACGACACCATGTGTCCTGATTCGTCAGGCTTTCCAAGAAACTGAGTCGTAAGCCTTGCGAATGAATATCCAGTTTGACACAGAACTTGCTCTCCCTATCTGTCGATGGAAGTTCCTGACTAATTCATGAGCTAGCAGCACGTTGTCCAGGATGTTCATGCCCTGTATAAAAGCCGACTGATGAGGACTAACAAAAATTTGTAGTGCATCTCGCAAACGGTTAGCCAAGATTTTCAATATAATTTTTAGATCACATCCCATAATGCAATAGACCAAAATCATCAAACTTCACAGGGTTATCAACTTGGGGAATGAGAACAATAAAAGTGGAATATTTACCTGAAGGAGCGACTTCCCTATCTTAAAGAAATTGCAATGGATTTTACGAGATCTTCTTGGACCATGTCCTAACAAGCCCGAAAGATTTAAGCATTAAACCCATCGGGGCCATGCGCCTTGTCTGGGTCCATATTCTTAACCACTTACTCAACCCTTTAATTTTTGCTTGTAACATATACCTGCCTGAAGAGGTCTGCACAACCTTTAATGCTCAGCAGCCTTCAAGACTGGAATACATCTCCAATCTTTGACCACCTTAAGGTGACCGTAAGTTTACAACTTTTAGGGTTGTTGGTAATTGAAATAATTCCTTCTCTCCGTTCCCTCAAAATCTAGATAACTTACATGCTATTTAAATATGATTGGTCTGGAGATACAAGTTCAACGTAAGACATTCTTAGTTGTTGCACTCATTTTAGGTTAATGTTGTTGTTAGCCTAAGGACTGTGTTAATGATTTTAGAATGTGGAGTTGATTGATTTAGGATTAGAGTTTAAATGTTAGTTGTTGCTTTAATTGATATAATTACAGTTGTTCATTATTTAATTATGATTAATGAAGAAGTAAACGACTGGGATGGTTGCATTAATTATTGATTTATCATTATAGATTCATGGTAATTCTTGCTTAAATGATAATGCACATCCCCTCAATAATTGATTCTATTAAAGGATTGAGTTAATGATTTTAGATGGCACAAAGGACAAGCGCAGTGATCATCTTGGATGTAGAAGGACTTATTAAAATAATATGTTTAAGAGGATTAGAACCTAGGGCATGCAACCAATAGGGAGAATCCACACTTTTTTAAAAAGGGATTAATTATCCTTATCCATTTTTGTGCCTAATTAGTTTGTATGGACAAGATTAAAAATGAGGGAATTACGCTACCTATCTTGACTTTAAGTTTATATAAGTTGGTTACTCACCAGACTTCCAGTACTCGTAGCGTTTCTAGCTGTGCTCCAGAATTAACTACCTAGTTGGCTTATGTTAACCTTCGATTATTTTATTTACGATGTTCTTGTAATGTAAAGACATATTTAGTTTAAATTACAATGCTATGAATTCTTCAACCATCCAATATACAATATGGTTCCCTTGATTTTAATTTATTATGTTAAATCGTCGATTATTTATTTACCATGTTTTTGTAATGGAAGCCATTATTAGTTTAGACCACAGTGCTATTCTATTATAAAAGTAAACACATGGTTATTATGGTCAGGTAATTGGTAGTTCCATTGTAATTAATAACCAACAAAAGGAAAAAGACATCATTGTTTTAATTGCAATGATATCGTGACATAGAAGGTGATGATATGGTTATGTTATGGTGATAATATGGAAATTCCTTGTGAGCGCTAACGTGTAAATGTAGGGTCCTTAAATCTAAGGGTAATCAATTATTATGATTCAGTAAATGGGGAATTGCAATTGATTAATGTACATTACTTAATACTGGGTCGGTAACTCGTCGTTTAATGGAAATCTTGGGAGTAGTTGGTTTGTGATTACGTCATTAAGTCTTAATCTTGGATGGTCAATGTCAGAGTCCTTCTTACTTGCGCCTTCCTAGAGGGCATGTTGTTCTTATAATTGGTGTTGTACTTGGTCGTAATCATTTTTTCTTGCTTGGTCTGCTGGTGTCGGGCGAGAAGTAGACACCTCCATGTTCGTCAGAAGAGTCGCCAGCCCTGAGACCTTAAATGGTTAAAATCGATGGGAACCTGGGCTTGAGCATTGCTTATGTGTCTTGGAGGTCCTAACCATTGCAGGGTAGGATGGATGGGCAGTGAGTTTGACTTAATTCTGAGTGATCGTCGTTAATGCATGCAGTTGCCTGTTGTACGTCGTATGTTGTCTTGTTGTGTTTGTCTTGCTTTCGTCTTGTTCATCGTCAAGTTACTAGTTTCTTCCTGAGAAGTCATCCCAGAGCCTATCTGACATCCTCTTTCTCTGGAGCAGAGAAAGAAGATTAAACGCCCTGCTTTCCTGTGCAGAAATAGTAGAATCTACTTCTATGGATTCTTCCCTCTGTGTTTGTACTGTACATAACCCAGTCTGTCGTTTATTGCTGGCATTTACTTATTGTGCACCTTATGTCTTCTTGTTGTGATCATCGTGGTTGCGTCTTGTTAGTCATCGGCTGGCGACGTAGAGTCAAGTGCGTCTGTTTCCTTTTTACGCGTGCACACACCTCAAACAAAAAAAAATTTGCACCTGTGATCGGAGTTGTTGTCGTAACAAGAAGGTTCATTACACTGCTATCATAACAAGTGATATAGAAATAACGATGCAATTAACATGTTGATTAACATAACAATTAATATAACAGTAATATGGAAATTACATGACTGATAACATTACAATTAATAGCACAATAGGAAGGCAATTTATATAACTATTATCATAAGAAGTAATAAAGAAGTAACAAGGAAATTAACATGTTGTTTAACATAACAATTAATACAACAATAACAAGGCAATTTATATGGCTGTTACATAACAATTAATAGCTCAATAACAAGGCGATTACATATTGTTAACCATTTAACTCGTTGCGGTAATTAATCAATAAGAAGGAATCTAGTGATCATTAACTCACTGTAGAAAATAACATGGCAGTTAATATGGCAAATATTACAGCATTTACATTGCAACTTAACATGGCAATTAACAGTAAGAAGGAAACTACTAACCATTAATATTTCTATAGCAATTGTTCTGCCAATTAATATGGCATTTAATATAACAATTATCATTGCAATTAACATGGTAATTAATATGGCCAGTAACATCGTTGTGGTAATTAAAGTATGGCAGTGAGAATGCTGGGTATACACTCTAAGTGAAGGAGGATAAAAGAACAATACAAAACTGTAGAATGACCAACTCGTGGTCATTCAACAACAACTCAATCAACATTTAAGGCAATTTCATGTCCATTCCAGCAAATGCAGTCGTCATTCTAACTAGCAATTCGTGTCCCTTCAACAACGAACTCAATCAATCAAATTAAAAGCAAAAACATGGGTATTTAAAAAACAATCTCTGTCAACTTTTAAAAGAAAAAACTTGGGCATTTCAACAAAAATATTAGTCAACTTTTAAAAGAAAAAATGTGGGCATTTCAACAACAATCTCTGTCAACTTTTAAAAGCAAAAACGTGAGCATTTCAACAACAATCTCTGTCAACTTTTAAAAGAAAAAACGTGGGCATTTCCACAACAATATCTGTCAAATTTTAAAATCAAAATCGTGGGAAGTTAAATAGCAATCTTGGTCTTATTTTAAAAGAAAAATTGTGGGCATTTAAACAACAATCTCAATCAAATTTTAAAAGAAAAAACGTGGGCATTTCAACAACAATCTCTGTCAACTTTTAAATGGAGAAATCGTGGTTTTCCTTTTTCATTGCTCGGATGCCAAATGCAAACACATACAGGAATGACCAAAATTCCCTTCCCTTACTAGGATACCAATTATAAAAACACATACATGAAATCAATTCGTTTTTCCATTAACAAAAAACCAATACAACGCAGACAGGAATAACAAATAAAATCTTTTTTCCATTTCTAGGATACCAATACAAAAATGCAGACAGGAAATCAAATCATTTTTCCATTGCTAGAATACTAATACAACGCAGACATGAATAACACACAAATGTTTTTCCATTCCAGGATACCAATACAAAAATGCAGACATGAAATCAATTTGTTTTTCCATTGCCAGAAAACCAATACAACACAGACAAGAATAACAAATAAAAACATTTTTCCATTTCCATGATACCAATACAAAAATGCAGACAGGAAATCAAATCGTTTTCCCATTTCCAGAATACCAATACAACGCAGACAACAGTAAGAGAAACACAAGGATCCAATGGGAAATTGATTGAAATGATCGCAGGGATTATATCAATCAAGACGCAGAGAAAAACCAACAAGGATGTAAGATAATCCATACGCAAAGGTCTTTGTTAGATGGCGCAACTCAAACAATCATCCAAGGACAATAACGAAGGTAGACAACTAACAGGAACGTCCTTCACTCATCATCCACGCACAAAAAATCAAGGTGTTGAGATCCATAGGTCTATTCACGCCGAAGCGACGACCATAGATTAGGTTCCTGGATGACTGCTCAGGCGAAGACTGATGAGCTAGGGACGAAAGACAAAAACAGCCACAATCTTCACAAATCAATACACCATAGAGCAGTCAAGACATGTCGGGAATCAAAGGCCATGAGAGTCAATCAATCATCGAGCTATAGGCTATGGAAAAACTTCAGTCATCAACTAGAATGCTAAGACAATCAATTTACTTACCCAATTAAACATGAAGGTACAAAGCATAAATCCTACCACAATCTACCATGCAAAAATAAAGAAAGTGTACTGTTTCCTGATCGCCCGCTATGAGTTGATGTCTCGCGCACTCCGTGCAACTCTCGCTTGTTGAATGATGAGACTTCACCGGTACTTTCCAGCCAATGCTAGGGGTACTCTTCTTCCCCCTTATCCCCCTAAGCCGCAAAGGGGCCACGCGCACTAACCATAGAATCGGCTAGATCCCAACTCACTTCTCAAGGCCGAGCTACTACTCCTCACCGAGCTAGGTATCCCAACTCCCAAAAGCTAAGTCAGTCAAGTATAGATTTCTGCAGGGTAATGTTACACAAAACAAAAGAGGTCATTCCTCCTTCTCCTCCCTCCATTATATAGAGCTTCAAATTCCTTTACCTTCCCAACATCCCATTTAAATTAATGTTTAATAAATTAATTCCTAAAAATCCTCCCCGTACAAGTCTCACCCATCCCCTTCATTCCTCCATAAATTAATTTCTTTAATTAATTAATTACCCTTATTTCCCTCACCCACCTAGAGTCACTCCTAGAATCGCTCCTAGGTGTCCCCAAATTCCCTTATAGGTTTTAATGACTTTCCCCAATATTAATTTGCTAGTTCAGTTTAAATTAGAAAGGTCTTAAATGGTAGATACCTTACTAAGTTGGACTAACTATCGTTTCCTAGTGTTTCCCCTTTCTTTTAAGGTTTCCATTTTTCCTAGTTTCCTAATTATTTTAGATTTCCTCTTTTTCCTCTTTTTCCCTTTTTAATTAAACTCAAAAAGGCATGTGCAAAAAATTACCCTTCTTCCCCCTTTTTTAATGAACTAAATTTTTAATTAGCATAAAAGTAAAACAAACATTCCCCTTTTTAAGTTTTTATCCCAAAATATTTTTATAAAACACTTTAATTGCCTACCCCCTTCTTGTCACAAGGTTAATGGAGATTATCTTTATTATTTATTTTATTTTATTTTATTATATATGTTTATTTTTATTATTATTATTATTTTTTATTTTTTTTTATAAAAGGGTAAAATTTTACCACCAACAAAGATTAGACCTAGACCTTAATTTTCTTGCTAGGTGACAATTTATTAGGGAAATTGTTTTAAAAAATTCTTATCACATTATTTGTCCTAAGGCCATCTAGGTTCATTCATTTATTAAATAACCACACGACGTTCCCTTCAAGACGCACTAGGTGCTCCAAGCGTGCCACTCGCCTCTTTCGGTTTATCTTGCGCAAGGTTCCCTTTAGGATGCACCACGTGCTCCAAGGATGCCACTCACNACGTGCTCCAAGGGTGCCACTTGCCTCTTGACTGATTTGGTAGACATCAAAAACCTGTGGAGTCAATACTCTGCCAGGTGAACTTGTGGGAGACTAAGGGCCTCTAAGGAATAAGGCCCCTACCTTATTGTGCACCCCTTAGAATGATCGTGAGCGACTGTCACAGTCTGCCTTCACGGCATCGTGGGTCCTCTCGTACTAGGTAATCATTAACCTACAGTTCGAGCCATGGCAAGAGTGCCAGTAGGCTGTGGTAGGGCTGCTAACCACACCTCTCCCTCAACATCTCTGGTAGTCGAGCATGACCCCTCTACTCCACATGTGAGCCTGGTTGGAAAGCTATCGTTAGCCTACATAATCAACAAATCATGTCAGAAATATATCCATATCATATCATCTAATCAGATGCACTAATATCACATATAAAACAATCAAACCCCATTAGTTCACTCCCCTACTAGAACCAGAGTCCAAGGGGTTCCATCGATGCCTCTGTACCCTCGAGGTCCGAAATCCTGCACACTCAATAAAACCGATTCAATAGCACCTGTCTATGTCAATGTAGAAAAACAACATGACATCAACCCATAACACCTCATAATCAAAATCAATGTTTTGATAACATAATAATCTAGATCACTAGCGAGAAAGTGTCCTCAAAGAATAAGTTCGCTCAGTGCGCAAGAGCGAGATGTTACACAAAGAAAATGGAAATAGGTGACTGACACCCTTGGAGCATGTAGTGCGTCTTGAAGGGAACATCGTGCAAAGAAAACAAAAGGAGGTGAGTGACAGCCTTGGAGCACGTAGTGCGTCCTGAAGGGCACATCACGATTTTAACTATGATAATTTAATAAACCTAGTGCCTAGAAAATTATACCTCCTTAGGACCTGGTCGGCCTTAAAATGAGTGGCGTGATAAGTAAAGTTTAATAATAATTTTTCCCTTAAAAATTGTCGCCCAACCTAGGGAAATTAAAACCTAGGTCTAAGTAGAACATGTGAATAAATAAAAACTAATTAAAAATGTAACAAGAATGGGGGTAAGAAATTCAACTTAATTATTGAAGTAAAATAAAAATGGTTGTTTTATCTACACTTGCTAATTTGATTTTTAGTTAAAAAGGAAAAAGGGGGAAACTTAAAAGAAAAATGATAATGGAGGATTAAATCTATTAAAAGGGAAAATGGTTGTTTTATCTACACTTGCTAATTTGATTTTTAGTTAAAAAGGAAAAAGGGGGAAACTTAAAAGAAAAGGGAAACTTAAAGAAAAGGGGAAACATAAGGAAAAAGTTGAATGTCTAACTTAGTAAGGAATCTATCCCTTGGAACTTTCTATTTATGAACTCAACTAGGAATTAAGTAAGGCGTAAGTCATTTAAGAATTGTAAGGGAATTTTGGGACACCAATGAGCATTTTTAGGAATGATTTTAGGTGGGTCAGAGAAATAGACAAATTTAATTAATTAATAAATTGATTTTCTGGTGCAACTAGGGGATTGGGCGGCATGTGTACGGGAGAGGTTTTCCTAATTAAATTAATGAAAAAGGAATCTAATGAGAATTTTGTGAAACTAATTACTAGGAAACTCTATAAAAGAGATGCAGAAGGAGGAGTATGGATCATCATTTGGCTTGCGTAACGTTACGATGCTAAAATTTCATCTTGATTGAACTTTCTCTTGTGGGAGTTGGGATACCCAGCTTGGGTAACAATAGGTAGCTCGACCTTGCGAGGCGAGATGGGTGCTAGCATTCTATGGTATTGTGTGCATGGCCCCTTTGCGGCTTAGGGGACTCAGGGGGAAGAAGAGTACCCCTAGCGTTGGCTGGGAGGTACCAATGAGGTCACATCGGTTCGAAAGTGACGGTTGGATAGAGAGCATGCGGGACTACGACTTCAGAGCATTCACATTTGGCTAAGGTATGCCTGTTAAAGTTGTTACTTGCAATGAAATTTAATTCACACTTGTTTATTTTACTATACTCGGATGACGATTTCATTCCTATGAGATTTCCTTGCACATGTATTTCTACAATAATTGTAATCCATTTGTCGCCTGATTCACTCAGTAAGAACCCTTGATATCCAAAGTATCCTTCATTTCTGAGTTACTGTATTTTTGCGAGTGGCCAGAATGAGCCCTAAAATCAAAACATTTCCTGCGCTCTTGTATCTCCTGCTTGAGTTTTATTTATTCCTTGATTGCACTTTTATTTCAGTCTTTTTGCGAGTGGCTAGAATGAGCCCTAAAATCAAAACATTTCCTGCGCTCTTGTATCTCCTACTTGAGTTTTATTTATTCCTTGATTGCACTTTTATTTCATTATTTTCTTCTCCACGCAGAAGATCTGGATGCAAATTGTGCTTTTATCCTCTGTTCCTCGATGCTTTAAGTTACTAGTCTATGCCTGAGAATTCAACTAGGAGATGAATTGACTGTCTTTCACTACGATGTTAAATATTTAGATTCAAATTCCCTGCTTTCCTGTGCATGGATAATAATTGTAGGATCGGTTCTCTGCCTTTTGATTGGGAAAATGTAGACTTGCGTTTTGTTTCTATGCTCAGTGATTTTTATTTTTTCTATGCATTTTATTCTCGGTGTTTTAATTCTCTGCATGGTTATTCTCTGAGGTTTAATCCTCTGCATTGTGATTCCCTGCGTTTGATTCACAGAGTTGTATTGGTCCTCTGTGTACTGATTCTCAGCATATTGATCCTCCGTGCATTGATTCTATAGGGATCATTGGAGCTATCGAACGACCATTATCTATTATCTGTGTTGTATTAATCTAAACACACGGAATAATTATTTTGAAAACTTTTGTTTAAATAATAAACATAAAGAACCATTATTATCTCTTCTATCACTGAACGCTTTCGTTTCACTGCAAGACATCACTCTCATTNCATTGCTATCAATAGGTATACATAATATATGCATGTTTGTGGTTTCATTCAGTGTTGAATTTGATAAGCTAAATTATTATCATGAAGTATTTTGATAGTGAATTATGGTTTAGATTCTTAGTTATTCATGTGGATGGTTTTTAAATTATCAACCTGATTTTCCCTTTATCAGCCACATAGTGCCACCTTAAATTACATTTAACCGTGGAAGGTCAAGCAGAGCCTTCTCCCTTTGGCTCCACTTGTTCCATGCATGATGCTTCTATGTCCAGGTGGATGGTGCCTGGAGACATAAGACCCCTAACACAGTGACTGAGGTTCGACCTTAGTCACTTTTCGTTTCTTCCAAAGTTAATTAAATCCCGTAGCATGATATTTGTCCAAACTTCTATAACGCATTGTTGAAACCCGAATGCTCCTTAAACAAGCTCCTGTAACGATTTGTTGTAGAACATTGGTTGTACATAGATTGTTGTATGAATAATGTTGTAAACAATTACTCAAACATTTTTTTTTTACAATTGTTGAATAACGCCCTTTCTCAACGATTGTTGCAAACGATTGCTCCTCAATCTTAGTGAACGCATTTTCTTCCAGTGCACTATGCATCCACGCGTGGCACTGCTAGTCTTGATAGATTTCTGGTTTAGATTTGGCTTTCATTTATTACCACACAGATTTATTTACTGCCATTGAATTTCATTTATTACCACAGATATTTCTTTACTGCCATTGAATTTCATTTATTACCACACTAATTTTTTTAATTGCCTTGTGAAATTTAAATATTACTACACACGAAATTGTATTGATAATTGAATTGCATCGCTTTATTTTAAGCATTCTTTCTAATAGTAATAAAGTATAACAACAATTCAAGTAGATAGTTAGAGTTTTTACTTTACCTTATGCTTTAATTTCAATTAATGATTCCATAACTAATGTAGTATCCATGTCTGTTTACAGTTTTCAATGGAAATTCATTTAAATCCGGGCTTAGGATAGCGCAACCTTTATCCTTAGTTAAGTTTGAGACACCACTATAATGTTAGATCATTTTATAGGAGAAATGTTATAGTTTTTAATAGGAGCACGGATATATTAGATCATTTTTGTTAATATTAAACGATAATTTATTCATTTAAGATGATTCCTTCCTTTAATATTTCAATGGACTAAATTTTAAAACTAGAAGATAAGGAAGAGATTAGTCCTTGTTTAATATTGACCGAGAAAGGTAAAATGTAGTTGATTCATCAATTAAATAAACATTTTTAATAGAAGGGAAACACATACATGAAGATGTTACAAATTGAATAATAAATTGTGATTCATCTGAGCTATGTGCTATTAATTGGTTATATGTGCCTATGTTAGGGGGTTAATATATGTTTTTTCTTCAGGTTGGATTTTAATGGTGGTTGGTCATAGTTGTTACACCACCTAATATTTCCTTGTAGAAGACAAGAATCCCTGGTTAGTTGCACAATTTAACTTGAATGTTGTCACCTTACGTCTTGTTGACTTGTGGATTGGATGCTTGGGTATAGTCTTCGTGTATTTTTGACAGATAATTCGGTCTCCTAGAAAGAGGGAGTTTTCTTTCTTTAAAGGTCTAGATATGTGATGTTGTGTCATGGTTATTTTCACGCTTATCACCTTGTGACGACATGATTCCTGATGAGGGGGTCATTGCACGCCATGATTAATAGATGTGAATGATAACCTAGCCAGATTCAGGTGCTTCCCAATGTGGGCGTAATGTTCATTGTAATTGTTGTTGGTACTTATGTTGTAATGCTTGTTTGTGCTTGTTCATCGCTCACCGTAAAGGTTCAAGTTACCCATGTCATTTGATGTCAGTTGAGTCTAGTTGATCTTGATGTTTTCCCATAGCTTAGTCGTTTTATTTTGTCTAATTGATTTTCGCGTGTTGCACCCAGTCACACGATGTGCTAGTATGCTAGGTCGTTATGATGTTTGTTTCCTGACTGGCATACGTGGTGTTAGTCATCAAGTTGTGTTGATTAATTATTGTCATTTTTTCCTTCATGAAAAGAAAAATTTCTTTTGCTTTTGCTTTGCGTTGCATGTAGTCATAATGATCGGGCTCATTACATATGGTATCAGCGTGGGTTCGACCTGCAACCTGGGATCACTACAGCTCCCGTTGACTAAATGTGTTATTATAAGGTTGTTAATTAATTTGATTTGTACTCGTGTAGGTAATCATGGTTAGAGGCCGTCGTAGAGGCAGACGATGGGGTGATAGGGGAGGAGGAGTGACACCTCCAGTAACATCCACACTTAAGGGGTCTAACCCCTAGGGAGATGAACAAGTTGTCGAGAAGGAAAAAATAGTTGTGGGTGATGTGGTTGGGATGATGAGGTCCTTTCAACGGATGTCTAAGGCATTGATCAACCGTTTGTATAGAGATGAGGTCAGGGCATCGACACCCCTAGAGGGTCCACCGCATGCTCCAGTCAGTACTAGTAGCATTCACCACAAACTCGAGAAGGTCAAATTTCCCGAGTTCTTTGGTGCCCCGGACGACACAGCCTTCAAGGCATGGTTGGATAATATGGCAACGTGATTTGCACTTTGCGACTATATTTCCAACATGAAGGTATGCATGGTGGTATTTCAACTAAAGGGGAGTGCTCTTCTATGGTGGAAGACACTCCTGCCACAATTGAACATGGTCGTCAAAGACGTGTCATGGGAACTGTTCGAGGAATGGTTCTAAGAGAGGTATCTATCGGAGGAATTCATTGAGCATCAACTTAATGAGTTCAACGCCTTGCGACGAGGTGGTCGTACGGTGCCCAAGTACGATGTTTTATGGAGCTGCTTCCATATGCTCCACACTCGAATACCGATAAACCTAAGGTCAATAGGTTCTTGTTTGGCCTTAATGTCATCATTCATGCAAAGGTTAGGATTCTGATGCCTCAAAACTTGCATGATTTTGTCTAGAAGGTGCTCATAGAAAAGGAGGAGCTTATCAGTGGGGTTGAGAGAAGGAATCCAGCGAGACCAGTGGGGAAGGTATCATCTGGTGCACAACAGCATCAGACACTGGCTAGACATTCACCAGGATATTGTGGCTTCCAGAGAGGATCCACTTCCACTACACCTCAAAGACCAACACCTTAGTAGTGAACTCCTTACCGAGGAACGCAACACCATCAGTAGCGTCGACCGCAGCAGTAGCAGTTTAGGCCTATTCAGTAGAACATTCCAGGGTTCCAGACCGGTGGTCCATCAGCTTCTACTTCGAGTACCAGGAGTAATGGACCGAAGAAAGGGTGTTGGACAAGTGGGGAACCACATTACCAGTGTGACTACCCACTGAAGAGGACTAGAGCATCTAGATCAACCAAACCCACTACCATGGGATATTTGGGAAAGGCCCATCGGATTCATGTAGCGGTGAATAACCACCAGCCAGAGAACCATTCAATTATTCTTGATATGTCAGGTACCATCACTGACCAGACTCATAGTATTTTGATAGATCCAAGTGCTACATATAGTTTCATTTCTGGGGCAACGCTAAAAAGGATTAAGGTAAAGGCCTTAGGTAGTCAAACATGATGAATTTAGCTTTGTATAAATGGCTTCGAGAGCCAAACATAAGGTTGGTGGGAAGGTTACGGGCTGTAGTCTTAACCTAGGAGAGTTTTTCACTAGGGCCAACATGTACATCATGATCTTAGGATCCTATGACGTCATGATTGGTATGGATTGGTTGGAATTGCATGAGGCAATACACAATTGTAAGACAAAATGGTTGATATTGGTCGATGATGAGGGAGAGAGACGTTTGATTGTAGGTTGAAACTAAGGATTTTCCCTGAGGTTCATTTATTCCTTGCAAATATGGAAGATCATGCGCAAGGGATGTAAGCTTTATGTGATCCTTGCATTAAATGAGAAGGGAGTAGTAGAAGGTCTAGAACACCTTCCGATGGTGAGAGAGTTTGTGGACGTCTTCCCTAAGGAGTTGCTTGGGATGTCGCTGAAGAGGGAATTGGAATTTACCATAGACCTAATATCGTATGTCGACCCCGGAGTTATAGGTGTTGAAAATTCAACTGAAGGAGTTGTTGGACCTAGGACTTATACGTCCAAGTGTGTCATAGTGGGGTGTGCATGTTATTTTCATACGGAATAAGGATGTGTCATGGAGACTCTGCATTAACTACCATCAATTGAACAAGGCAATGATCAAGAATCAATATCCATTGCCAAGGATTGATGATCTATTTGATCAGATTAAGGGTGCGATGGTGTTTTCAAAGATCAACTTGAGATAAGGGTATCGCCAGTTATGGATCAAGGAGGAAGAAATCCCTAAGACTTCCTTTAAGACGAGGTTTGGACATTACAAGTTTATTGTTTTACTGATTGGACTGACAAACACCCTAGGGGTATTTATGAGTTTGATGAACAGGGTGTTCCGCGAATACTTGGACATGTTCATCCAAGTATTCATTGATGATATTTTGATTTACTCTCGGATGATGGAGGATCATGATGAGAACTTGTGCTTGGTACTACCGTGTGTACAAGAGAACAATTTGTATGGGAAATTGTCTAAATGCTCATTTTATCAATCAGAGATTCACTACTTAGGGAATGTCATCTCTGACGAAGGTATTGCGGTGGATCCAACAAAGGTCGAGGCTATTATGGAATGTCTTGAGCTGATGAATGTCCCCGAAGTGTGTAGATTCATGGGTTTAGTGGGATACTATCGACGGTTAGTCGATGGCTTTTCGAAGATAGCAAATCCGATCATGGAATTTCAGAAGAAGAATAATAATTATGTTTGGACCAAGAAATGTGTAGAAGAATTTCGGAGGCTCAAGGAGCTATTGACAACAACGCCAATACTAAAGGTCTCTGATATGGACGTGGACTTCTTGGTATGCACTTATGAATCAAGGAAGGCTTAGGCAGAGTTTTGATGCAAGACAGTCGAGTGATCGCTTACATATCAATAAAGATGAGAAGGCATTATGATAACTATGCAATGCATGATTTGGAGTTGTTAGCGATTGTTTATGCCTTGTGATTTTGGAGACACTACCTTATTGGATGAAAATTTGAACTAAAAATGGACCATTGTGTACTACAACGCATCTTTACACAAAGCGACTTGAAAGTGTGACAACGATGTTGGTCGCAATTTCTTAATGAGTACGATTTCGAGATTACTTAAATACAGGGAACAATGAACAAAGTTGTGGATGCATTGAGTTGGAGACTACACATATTTTTAGTGATGTCTCTTCAGATGAATCTACATGAAAATATTCTAACTTTACAGCACGACGATGGTTGGTACAAAGAGATCAAGGATTTTATCAGATAAAACACAGTGATGGTATCAAAATTTGAGGGAATTAATGTGGACAACGACAGATTATAGATATTTAGAGGTCAAATTTACGTGCCACCCAATGACGCGTTCAGGAGTTTGATCCTAAACGAGGCTCATAGAGCAGTGTATATGGCTCATCCAGGAGTCACGAAGATGAGGGTAGACCTTAAACCCTTATTCTTTTGGAAAGGAATGAAGGCAGACATAGTCAACTACGTGAAAAGATGTCTAGAATGTCAACAGGTAAAGGTTGAACATAAACATCCGACAAGATTACTACAACCACATGCTATTCCAGAATCGAAATGGGAGGTCATTTCTATGGATTTGATTGTTGGATTTCCACTGACGGAAAGGAAGCACGACTCGATTTTTGTAGTAGTTGACACTCTCACGAAGAGTGCACATTTTATTCTTATGTGTACGACGTATCAAACACCTAAAATAGCTAGAGTTTTCATCAATGAGATTGTGAGGATTCATTGTGTGCCTAAGAGGATTATATTTGATAGAGGACCAGTGTTTACAGGACGATTTTGGACTAGTTTCCAAGAGGCCTTGGGAACCCAACTTAACTTTAGTACCACATATCACTCGGAGACAGACAAGCAAACTAAAAGAAAAAACCAAATCTTCAAGGATATGTTGTGTTTGTACGTTATGGACCAACAAAAGCATTGGGAAGAGTTCTTGCCACTATTAGAGTTTGCATACAACAACATTTATCAAAGAACCATTAAGATGGTGCCTTCGAGTTTCTTTACAGGTGACTATGTCAGATGCCTTGGAGTTGGGATCATCTTGAGGATGGGGTCTTGGTGGGACCGGAAGTGATCCAAGAAATGGAAGATTAAATAAAAACAATCAGACAAAGGATCAAGGAAGCACAAGATCAAATGAAGAGTTATGCCAACGCGCATTGTTTCGATTGTAGTTATGAAGTTGGCGATCAAGTCTTCTTGCAGGTGAAACCGCATAAGAGTTCGATCAAGTTTGGAAATGGTGATAAACTCTCTCCTAAGTTCATGGGACCTTTTGATATTTTGGAAAGGAAGGGGCATGTTGGCCCTTGACCAAGTTTGAAGAATACTTGGTCATAATTGACCACTTTTGGGACTGCGACAACTTGCCAAGGAAGGAGCACAATGTGAAGCAGAAAGTAAGGAAGCAAGACCTATTTTTGGGTCCATTTTAGGGTTTTGGGTTGATGTAACAGGAAAGGGATGTCAGCCCGTGCGTTTACCCACGTTTAGGCCCATTTTGTAACCTATTAATAGGAAATGTAAATAGGGGAGAAGTAGTAAGATAGTATTAATAGTAATGTAGTACATCTATGTGATGTATAACTGGAAGCTTAGTGCTAGTAACTAGATCTGTGTGATCGGATGTATCTTAGAGTGCTCTATGCATGAGATTAGAAAGCTAAGTGCAGTTTCGTGTAGTCTTCTGCTGAAGAGAAAGGATGAAGGATCTAGCGAGCTATGTAAATCTTTTGTCCTGTGCAAAGTAAGGGTCATTGAAGCTCGGTGCTGTAATTGCTTGACCAAGATAATATAAAGAAGACTTTGTGGACATAGCCCCAGGGTGGGGGTGAACCATGGTAACTATGTGTATAGTGCTTTGTGCTTCGCTCTAATGTGTGTATCTCTTTCTTGGCTAAGTGCTTGATGTGATTAAGTAGATCTAGTTATGCTCTGTGTTGATGATATATGAATGAACGTTAGGTTTGATATATAAGATGCTTAGTGCTTGATCTATTGAATCTAACTTATATTTCTGTGGCTAAGTATTGAATCATCGTTAGTATAAGTATTCACTGCGATGCTCTGTTCTTTCAGAGAAGTGTATTAATGAATGTATGTTAAGGAATAATTGATGCTAAGTGCGCTATAAGCAAGATAATCACATATATGTGTCCCAGCTAAGGTTGCAGACATCTAAGTCCTGCAACCACCCCTGCCTCTACCTCAGGTGAGACTTCATCTGCTTCGCAGGTGTTACCGAAAGGGTCGGTAATTAGGGTTTAGTTGGTGCGCTCTTGAGCGTTGAACCCTGGGTCTACCCTATGCCAACAAATGGTTCCGTGTCAGGACCTGAAACTATGATTGTTGGGAACTAAAGAAGAAGAACATTTGTGCAAAATAAGCTATGTGCGTAGATCTGTTTCCCTAGTGCACAGTGTTATGTTTGACATGTGAAGCTTTATGCCAAGAAAGAGAGGTCAAATTTAAAGAAGAGAGGTTAGATCTGAAGAAAGAGAGGTCAGATCTGAAGAAAAGAGGTCAGATCTGAAGAAAAGAGGTCAGATCTATGAAGAAAGAGGTCAGATTTGTAAGAAAAAGGTAAGATCTGTAATCTCTGTGCTTTGATAAAGGTAAGAATAGTTAAAAGTCTTAGATCTGGAAGCTTTGTGCTCTATAGAAGTAAGATCAGTGGAAATTTTTGTTTCTAAATCATGGATTTAGGTATGTTTGATAGATTATGTCCTAGCTTCAAAACTAGGGCATTAATAGATGAAAGAAAGTTTGATATGAATAGATCTAATAAGTATAGTGATAGATATGTTATACCTATGCATCGAAAGAATGTTTGGACTAACAAGTGGATGCAGGATCCTAGAAAGAGTTTTTTGTAGGCTAGTCACCATGATTCTGGTGTGTAGTACATAAGGAGTTGGGGAACATCTAAATGAAAAAGAGGATTAACCCTTTGTTATAGTTGCAGAAGACCGGGACATCTTGCTAAGGAATGCACTAGGAGAAGACCTAGTTGCCTCCGTTGTAAGGCTATGCACCATGAAGTATTGGATTTCCCTAGAATGATTGCTAAGCTTGAGAAGCTAAATATGGAGCAAGAAAACCCTGAAGGAGATCAAGAGACCAAGATTATAGCAAAAACCCAGAAAGAATCAGAAAAAATATTACTACAGATGAAATATACCTTGAATGACCACTGACATGTTAGGCTATCAAAGATCTTCAAGAAAAAGGAGAAAATCGAAAATAGAATAGGGGACTTTGACATTGACTGTACTCTTGATGAAGAAACACAAGTGAACATTATGCCAGAAAGAACTTTGGAAGCTATAGGAAAGCCTACCATAATCCCTTCCCTAGGAGGAACGAGTTTCTTCGGAGGAAAGATAGTAAACCTATGTGGAAGGATCGCCTGAATACCTATGACTGTCAATGGAACTTCGACAGAGGAAGACTTTGAGATCATTAAATTTGTTGAAGACAACACCCTGTTTACCATGCTCATAGGGAAACCTTGGATTGATAGAGAACAAGCCAGACAAAAAGAAGAAGAAAAAGTTTTGGAATAGAAGAAGCAAGAGTTAAAAGACTTTATGACCAGAAAGATCATGCACTTGATTGAAGAAGAGAAGAGCAGATCATAAATATTCAATATTAGCAACTCCGATGTCGAAGCTAAGAGAACACTTGAGGATCTACAGAAGATCGAGTTACCTATTTTTGATATAGAAGAAGTATTATTAATGAACCCTAGGAAAGACTTTCAACAGCGCGAAGTAACTAAGACCATAGAAGATAAACATCAGAATGGTAAAAGCATTACTGAGACGAAGCTCACTGGGAAGAAGGCTAGGAAGTTAAGAAAGAAAAGGGATAATACTGTAAGGTTACAAGAGGTTCTAGAGGACACTTTGCAGGAAGAAGAATTGCAGAATTGGAGCTTCAACGAGATATCAGAACAACGACATAGAGTACTTCACCATGACAAAGAAATATAGTCGTTGGAACCGATATACCTGTTCGACTACCGCTCTGAATGGATCGAAAAGAAGTTATGGGTTATCACTAGACCATTGGATAGAACCATAATGGATAGAACGGAGTTAATGAAGGCCCCATGTCCATTGCAAGCAGACCGTTGCTGATATTTCCTACTTAACCCATCACACCACGCACCGAGAATATGTTTTACTAACTGAGAATCTGAGCGCGAACCCTGAAGATTTACTTACCCTAAGATCATTGCCTTACTATTCACTGTAGTCTCTGAATTCCTATTGCACCTGAGCCAGCTGACCCAAGTTTGTATGTTGGACGAGCTCATCGCTGCTGAGAAAATTATTCAAGAATTTCTAATTGATTTAATGACTGAGAGAGTCATGTTAGAACGTGGAATGTCTACATGCGTACATGCATCGTCCTTGAGCACATTTCCAGCTTCCCCCTCCACTACTCGAGCAGGACCATCCTAACCACCTTTAGAAAGTGATCTAATCTCGGAAACAACTTCACCACTGTGAAGATGATCCCAAGCATCTTGCCTAAATATATCCCACCATTAAGCGGACCAATGAATCGAGACACTGTACCCAGAGACTTTGACTATGCTGTAGTCATGGAATACCTCCCGAAAGGGGTGCACACAGTTCATGTTGACCAGGAGAAGCTCACCGTGTTGAAATGTAGCAACTTTAACCTTGGAGGTCGTAAGGTTTATAGTATGCTATCCCTAAACAAGTATTTGACTATTACAAAAGGAAAGAACCCCAAGATTGTACCGCAGAAATGGACCCATAACCTTACACAGTCAACCCTCCTCAACGTAATGAAGACTCCACATTTCGGGAGGCCTCAGGAAGTCAATGCATGCGTTAGACTATTGTTGTCCTGCTACCACAGAGGATACTTATGGTTGGACCACCGTATCACTCTGGATTCGATTCTGATCAATCAGATCACTGGGCTAAGCATGCAGGGCCCTGACCCACAAGAATTTTACCCTAGAAAGACCGCAGATTGTGCCCTCTCTCAACGAATAAAATACACATATGACGATCTTGAGAAAGGCACGCGAGGTTACAAGGTAGCCTCCATTGAGAATGCAGCAGTGCACTTTGGTTTCCAGCTGATCACAGGAAAGTTAGTCTGAAAAATAGACCTACACAAGTGACTGGATTTCTAGTTGACCTCGCAGGGAAGTGCATGGAGGGACTACAAATGAACTGGTCAAAATAGCTTATAAATCAGCTAGAGCTTGACTATAGACAAGCGTAGGACCAAGGGTATGAGTTCCACTTTAGATGGTTTCTCATACTCATCTCTTTCATCGCGTGGGAACTGCCTAAGGGAGCCATGTTTCTGGAGATTGAACCCTTCAAACCATTGGACACAAAGTTCTGTACGTCGTGGTACTCCAGCGACATGAACAAACAGTGGTAGTCCAATGCTGTCTTCCACACTTACTACACTCAGTTGAAGAATACCATTCAGTATACACCACGCATTACACCCAACATGATTCATAGGTTTAGACCTTTGATGAAATTTAATGCAGATTGTCACTTTACCTACATCACAACGCTCATAGATGAGCACAAACAACAATTCTAGTCATATTACAAGCTGACAGAAGATGACTTGGAGGAGATTACCAAGGAATGGTTGACAAACCTCCTTATTGCAGCAGACCTCACAGAGATGTTCGACATAGATAACCCTGAGGCTATGCCGAATACACCAGGACCGTGTAAGACTAAGAAGGAAGTGGAAGTCCAAGATATCCACAACATATCCATGAAGACTTCCTCTCTCTCACCTGCGAAGGGAGGTAATGATGAAGAACTAGGGGGCACAGAAGTTGAACAGAGAAAAGGCGAGGTTACTCCACCTAGGGAAGAGGAAGATCCCTCAAAGAAAAGGAATAATACCCCACCAAATCCCTCATCCAGAAAGAAAAACAAGGCCTCCCAGACCACGCTTAAGACTACCCTTACCCCGGATGATTTCGACTTCTTAATTGTCACACTAAATGATGTTTCACTAGATCTCGCGGAAAAGAAAGAAACAAAGCAGGAGGAGCTATTCTATTGGATCACGGGTGAATTCAAAGAAGTGCAACAGGCACTCCAGTCTAGCCAAGCAGTTTCTACGACGCCATTAACAATGGAAATATCAGGAACATGTGATGATCCCACACAATTACACCAGATCACTGAGAAAGTCGAAGCTCATCTTCGACGAGCTCAAGAAGACATAGCGCAAGCCACCCAGGCTTTGGTGCAAGAACAGAGTGCACATGGAGAACAATAGACGAAGGAAGAACAGGAGCAGATTGCCTTACAAGTGAAGTGGGAGGAGGAAAAAGAACAATTACAACAGAGCAAGGACCAGTTGCTAGTAGAGAAACTTGAAGTACAAGAGAGAGTTCACAAAGCACTGCACTCTGTGAAGATCATAGAAGTGAAGATGGAAGATCGTTTCCCATAGCAGGTGACCCAACTAGAAGAAGTAATCCAACAACTTCAACAGTGCATCACAGATCTGGAGCTCCACACTATGCTTGAGACACCCCAAGAGATGAGAGATCTAAGAGAGGCCATTGCTCGAAGAGCAGTCACCCGATTAAAAAAATTGGCTTTGAAATGTAGGCAGCTAAGCACTAGAAGCGCCCATACTTATGAAACCCTCGTAGATAATCCAGAATTCCAAACATTGGAGGCATAGCTCCATGAAGCAAAGTAGCATGCAGATGTGCTACAAGAACAACTGAAGTCCGTGACCCTACTCGAAAGAATGAAGAGGTTCACAGAACAACGCACAGCCCAACAACAAGTACATACGATGCAAAGTAAAGTAATGGAAGTCTATCAAAGGCTGCAACCACTGCAAGAGAAGGCATGCCAATTGTTCATAGAACTTGAAATCCAGGGAGTTGAACTCGAACAGGGTGTCATCACTCCAGAACAATGCCTGGAAGGACCGCTCAATGACACAGTAATCCAGGAATTTAATGAACAAGAGGTTGTTACACTGCAGCAGGTCGAAGCCACTGAAGTCAAGCTCAAGGCGTTCAAAGCGGAATTGATCAGACGTGAGTGACTTGGGACAAGTCACAGGTGAGTGTTGGGGGCCTATTGGCCCTTGACCAAGTTTTGAAGAATACTTGGTCATAATTGACCACTTTTGGGATTGCGACAACTTGCCAAGGAAGGAGCGCAATGTGAAGCAGAAAGTAAGGAAGCAAGACCTATTTTTGAGTCCATTTTAGGGTTTTGGGTTGATGTAACGGGAAAGGGATGTCGTCCCATGGGTTAACCCATGTTTAAGTCCATTTTGTAACCTATAAATAGGAAATGTAAATAGGGGATAAGTAGTAAGATAGTAGTAATAGTAATGTAGTACATCTATGTGATGTATAATTGGAAGCTTAGTTCTAGTAACTGGATCTGTGTGATCGGATGTATCTTAGAGTTCTCTGTGCATGAGATAGGAAAGCTAAGTGCAGTTTGGTGTAGTCTTGTGCTGAAGAGCAAGGAAGAAGGATCTAGCGAGCTGCGCAGATCTTTTTTCCTATGAGAAGTAAGGGTCATTGAAGCTCTGTGTTGTAACTTATTGACCAAGATAATATAAAGAAGACTTTGTGGACATAGCCCTAGGTTGGGGGTGAACCACGGTAACTGTGTGTATAGTGCTTTCTGCTTCGCTCTAATGTGTTTATCTCTTTCTTGGCTAAGTGCTTGATGTGATTACGTAGATCTAGTTATTCTTTGTGATGATGATATATGAATGAACGTTAGATCTGATATTTAAGATTATTAGTGCTTGATCTATTGAATCTAACCTATATTTATGTGGCTCAGTACTGAATCATCCTTAGTATAAGTATTCACTACGATGCTCTGTGATTTCAGTGAAGTGTATTAATGAATGTATGTTAAGGAATAACTGATGCTAAGTGTGTTGTAAGCAAGATAATCATAGATCTGTGTCCCAGCTAAGGTTGCAGACATCTGAGTCCTGAAACCACCCCTACCTCTACCTCGGGTGAGACTTCATATGCTTCGCAGGTGTTGTTGAAAGGGCTGGTAGTTAGGGTTTTGTTGGTGCGCTCTTGAGCGTTGAACCCTGGGTCTACCCCTGTGCCAACAAGGCCCATGGCCTATCAAATAGAATTGCCTGATTCTTTGAGTCTTATGCACGATGTTTTTCACGTATCTGTTTGAGACATTATGTTAGTGATCCTACACATGTTATTGACATGAGTAACTTGCAAGTATATGACAGTTTTTCTAACGGTGGAGCTAATCCACATCCTGGAGCATCGCATTTGACAATTATGACGTCGAACAATAGATCAAGCCAAGTTCCAGTGGGACAACTATAGTCCACACTCGACAACCTAGGAGTATGCATATGATATGTGTCAACAATTTCCATTTTTTTTATAGCTAGACCTATGATATTCTGATACGTTTTATTTTGGCACTTACATGCTATGAAACTTTAGGATGAAGTTTAAAACAAGAGGGGGTGTATGTAACATCTTGCTCTTGCGTGCACTGAGCGAACTTATTATTTCAGGAAAGTTGCATGCAAGTGATCTGCTTTATTATACCATTGGTTGTTTTGATTATGATTATGAGATATTGTGGATTTGATGATGTGTTATTTTGTTGTATTTACATATACAGGCTCTATTGACTAGGTTTTCCTGAGTGTGCAGGACTCTGGACATTGAGGATGTAGAGGCATTGATGAAACCCCTTGGACTCCAGATCAAGTCAGGGAGTGGACTATTAGGGTTTGAATGTTGTTGATATGATTATATGTTATGATGATTGATTATTATTGCTAACATGGTTCGTTAATGGATGTAGGCTGACGACAGCTTTCCGAATAGATTCACATTTGGAGTAGAGGGTTCACACACAACTACCAGAGACATTGAGGGAGAGGTGTGGTAACATCCCTGCCACAACCTACTAGCACTCCCACCATGGCTCGAACTATAGGTTAATGATTACCTAGTTCGAGAAGACCCACAATGTCGTGAGGGAAGACTATGACAATCACTCATGATGATTCTAAGCGGTGCGCAATAAGGCATGGGCCTTATTCATTAGAGGCACTTAGTCTCCCACAAGATCACCTAGCGGAGTATTGACTTCAGGGGTTTGATTTCTACCAAATTCAGTCAAAAGGCGAGTAGCACCCTTGGAGCATGTAGTGCATCTTGAAGGGAACATCATGCAAAGAAAACAAAAAGAGGCAAGTGGTACCCTTGGAGCACCTAGTGCATGTTGAAGGGCACATCACACAAAGAAAACGAAAGGAGGCGAGTGGCACCCTTGGAGCACGTAGTGCGTCCTAAAGGGCACATCGCGATTTTAACTATGATAAGTTAATAAACCTAGTGCCTAGAAAATTATGCCTCCTTAGGACCTGTTCGACCTTAAAATGAATGGCATGATAACTAAAGTTTAATAATAATTTTTTCCTTAAAAATTGTCTCCCATCCTAGGGAAATTAAAACCTAGGTCTAATTAGAACATGTGGATAAAGAAAAACTAATTAAACATGTAACAAGGAGGGTAAGAAATCCAACTTAATTATTAAAGTAAAAAAAAAAATGATAATGGAGGATTACATTTATTAAAAGGGAAAATGGTTGTTTTATCTACACTTGTTAATTTTATTTTTAGTTAAAAAGGAAAAAGGGGGAAACTTAAAAGAAAAAGGAAACTTAAAGTATAACAGAAACTTAAAGAAAAAGGGAAACTTAAGGAAAATGTTGAATGTATAAATTAGTAAGGAATCTAGCCCTTGGAATTTTGGGACACCGAGGAGCATTTTTAGGAATGCTTTTAGGTAGGTGAGGGAAATAGATAAATTTAATTAATTAATAAATTGATTTTCTGGTAAAACTAGGGGAACGGGTGACATGTGTATGGGGGAGGTTTTTCCTAATTAAATTAATGAAAAAGGAATCTAATGAGAATTTTGGGAAACTAATTACTAGGAAACTCTATAAAAGAGATGGCGAAGGAGGAGTATGGATCATCATTTGGATTGCGTAACATTACGCTGCTGAAATTTCATCTTGACTGAACTTTATTTTGTTGGAGTTGAGATACCCATCTCGGGTAATGAGTGGTAGATCGACCTTACGAGGTGAGTTGGGTGCTATCATTCTCTAGTATTGTGTTTGTGGCCCCTTTGTGGATCGGGGGGCTCAGGGGGAAGAAGAGTACCTCTAGCATTGGATGGGAGGTATCGATGAGGTCACATCGGTTGGCAAGCGAGAGCTAGATGAAGCATGCGCGGGAATGCGACTTCGGAGCATTAACATTTGGATAAGGTACGCTTGATAAAGTTGTTACTTGCAATGAAATTTAATTTACACTTGTTTATTTTACTAAACTCGCATGACGATTTCATTGCCATGATCTTTCCTTGCACATGTATTTCTACAATAATTGTAATCCCCTTGTCGCTTTATTCATTCAGTAAGAACCCTTGTTATCCACAATATCCTTCATTTCTGAGTTACTGTCTATTTGTGCATGGCCAGAATGAGCCTCGAACTGAAAACCTTGCCTGCGCTCTTGTATCTCATGTCTGTGTTTTCTTTATTCCTTGATTTCTCTTTTATTTCATTATTTGTTTCTCCACGCAAAAGATCTAGATGTAAATTGTGTATTTATCCTTTGTTCCTCGATCCTTTAAGTTATTAGTTTGTGCTTCAGCAGTCGGCCAGGAGCCAAACTGACTGTATTTCACTACGGTGTTAAATATTTAGATTCAAATGCCCTGCTTTCCTATGGATGAATAATAATTGTAGGATCAGTTATCTTCCTTTTGATTGGGAAAACGTAGACCTGTGTTTTACTTCTATGTTCCGTGATTTTTATTTCTTCTATGAATTTGATTATCGATGTTTTAATTCTCTGCATGGTGATTCTCTGTGTTTGATTCTCTGTGTTTTAATCCTCTACATTGTGATTCCCTGTGTTTGATTCGTAGAGTTGTATTGATCCTCTGTGTATTGATTCTCAACATATTGATCCTATGTGCATTGATTCTCTAGGGATCCTTGGAGGTATCGAGTGACCATTATCTATTATCTTTGTGTTGTATTAATATAAACATGCAGACTAATTATTCTGAAAACTTTTGTTTAAATAATAAACAAAAATAACCATTATTATCTCCTCTATCATTGAACACTTTTGTTTCGCTGCAAGATGTCACTCTCGTTGCTATCAATAGGTATATAGAATCTATGCATGTTTATGGTTTCATTTAGTGTTAAATTTGATAAGCTAAATTATTATCATGAAGTATTTTGACAGTGAATTATAGTTTAGATGCTTAGTTATTCATGTGGATGGTTTTTAAATTATCAACTTGATTTTCCCTTTATCATCCACATAGTGCCACCTTAAATTACATTTAACCACGGAAGGTCAGGCAAAGCCTTATCCCTTTGGCTCCACTTGTTGCGTTCTTGTTTCTTCTATGTCCAGGTGGATGGTGCCTAGAGCCATAAGACCCCTAACTCAGTGAGTGAGGTTAAAACTCAGGAACACTTCATTGATTCCAAAGGTAATTAAATCCTACATCATGATATTTGTCCAAACTTGCATTATGCATAGTTGAAACCCGAATGCTCTTTAAATGAGATCATGTAATGATTTTTTGTAGAACGTTGGTTGTACATAGTTTTTGTATGAATAATGTTGTAAATGATTACTCCTTAAACGTGTTTTCTTACAATTGTTGAATAATGCCCTTTTTCTCAATGATTGTTGCAAATGATTTCTCCTCAATCTTAGCGAACACATTTTCTTCCAGTGCACTGTGCATCCATGTGTGGCATTGCCAGTCTTGATAGTTGTCTAGTTTAGCTTTGGCTTTCATTTATTACCACACAGATTTATTTACTGCCATTGAATTTCATTTATTACCACACAGATCTATTTACTTCCATTTAATTTCATTTATTACCACACAAAAATTTTTATTGTCTTGTGAAATTTAAATATTACTATACATGAAATTTTATTGATAATTGAATTGCAATGCTTTATTTTAAGCATTATTTCTTATAGTAATAAAGTATAACAACAATTCTAGTGGACAGTTAGAATGTTTACTTTACCTTATGATTTAATTTCAATTAATGATTCCATAACTAATGTAGTATCCATGTCTGTTTACAGTTTTCAATGGAAATTCATTAAAAATGGTGCTTAGGATAGCGCGACCTTTATCCCTAGTTAAGTTTGAGACACCATTGCAATGTTAGAACATTTTATAGGATCATTGTTATAGTGTTTAATAGGAGCATTGATATATTAGATCATTTTTGTTAATATTAAACGATAATTTATTCATTTAAGATGCTTCGTTCCTTTAATATTTCAAAGGAATAAATTTTAAAACTAGAAGGTAAGGAAGATATTAGATTATTGACTAGGAAAGGTAAAATGTAGTTGATTCATTGGTTAAATAAACAGTTTGAATGGAAGGGAAACACATACGTGAAGATGTTACAAATTGAATAATAAATTGTGATTGGTTGCATTAATTAATCACCTGAGCTATGTGTTATTAATTGGTTATATGTGCCTATGTTAGGGGGTTAATATATGTTTTTTATTCAAGTTGGATTTTAATGGTGGTTGGTCATAGTTGTTACACTGCCTAATATTTCCTTGTAGAAGACAAGAAATCCTTGGTTAGTTGCGCAATTTAACCTGAATGTTGTCACCTTGTGTCTTGTTTATTTGTGGATTGGGTGCCTGGGTATAGTCTCCATGTATTTTTGACAGATAATTCGATCTCCTAGAGCGAGGGAGTTTGCTTGGTTTAAAGGTCTAGATATGTGATGTTGCATCATGGTTACTGTCACACCTATCACCTTGTGATAACACTATTCCTAATGAGGGGATCATTTCACGCCCTGATTGATAGATGTGAATGATAACCTAGCCAGAGTCAGGTGCTTCCCAATGTGGGCATAATGTTTTTTGTAATTTTTTTTGGTACTTGTGTTGTAACGTTTTTTTGTGCTTGTTCATCGCTCACCATGAAGGTTCAAGTTACCTGTGTCATTTGATGTTGGTTGCATCTGGTTGATCTTGATGGTGTCCCATAGCTTAGTCATTTTATTTTGTCTAATTGATTTTCACGTGTTTCACCTAGTTGCACGATGTGCTAGTATGCTAGGTCCTTATGTTTTCTGTTGCCTGATTGGCTTGCATGGTTTTCGTTGTCAATTTGTGTTGAATAATTGTTGTCGTTGTTTCCTTCATGAAAAAAATAAAAAAATTGCTTTTGCTTTTTCTTTGCATCGCATGTAGTCGTAATGATCGGGGTCATTACAGGGTTTCCCAAGGAACACTTTAGGTTTCATATATTTTTATCAATTGGAGGACCCATTATTGATTTTCCTTTTTTATGTGACCAAATGCACAAGATCTTCTATTTCAGCATGATTCTCTTGAGGACGTGAAACAACATAAGTATCTATTAAAGGAAGTTACTTTTCAATCTTGTTACTACAATCATAGAAAGAATCGACTTTATTATACAAGGAAGAATATACTTTCTAGTATGTTATACAATTTACATTATTTCCCCTTGCCATTTTGCTAGAAAGTCTATGAAAAAGAGTCAGGTTTGTTCAAAAATGAGGAAATGAAAAGAAGGAATTTATTAGAATAAATCATGTATGATCTTGGCATATTATTAACAATCTATTGTTGTAAACAAATGTCATGAAATATGTATGTATCTAATCTCAAAATCTTGGAAAATATTAAAGATCCCTTTATTCTAGTTATGGATTTTAAACTGAGGAATTTGATTAACATGTGAGAGTTTGATCTTGAATATGAAGAAATAAATTACAATATGAAAAGTAACAATTTTCCAACCCTTCACTTCTCAATGTTCTAGCAAGATGATATTACAAGCCAAGGCACAATGTGATACCCCAAAATTTCAAATTTAAAACTTAATATTATTATTTTCTTCTTTCTTATCAACACATTATTGATCCTAGTGATCTAACTCAAAAATTGTTGTTTTATTTTTTTATTATTTTATTAATAAAATAAAAAGAGGAAACACGAATGAAGTGGTACTGTTAGAAGAGTAAATCCGTGGATCCATAGAGAACCACCAAGTGATAGTAGAAGGGGGACAAGTGGTGAAGATCGGTTGAGTTAATTCAACATAAGTGAGACAAGATCTCAAGTTTTTAGGAACATGTGTAAATATCATATTGACAGGTGTTCAATGAGAAAGAATCAATTTGACATGTGGTAAATGAGAAGGAAGCTCATACAAGTGTCAAATACCTAGCCAAATATTAAAATATAAATATAACAAGAGAATGGGATGACATTCTGAATCAAATGTGAAATATGAGAAATATTGAAATGACATAAAAAATATTCAAATAAATCTTGGAACCCCGCGCTCTACAAAAAGTCACTCGGTTGGTTTTGGATCAGGATTTAGCTCAAGGGTGACAAAGTGGGAACATGTGGAAGATGTGATCTAAGGTTGGGAGGAACAACCCACTTTGCACATGTTTTCCCCTAAGGAAATCTCAGTTACAGGTTTTTATTTCAGTTTGTTTCTTTCATTTTGTTCTAGATTGAAATATTATTGCTTGAATATTCTATGGATAATCTATTTTGATTGATTCAGTATAGAAATGTAAATTGGGGATATTTTATTCGTATTTTATTTTTCATCCAATTGGAATTTTATGGATAAAATATTATTGTTTTCATAGTATCATCCTATTATACAATTGTCACACACAAACTATTTTATCCATAAAAAATATAGAAAGTTAAATAGAATCGTAGAACATGAGGCAAACAATTTTATTCGTAACCAATACAGAAAGTTAAATCGAATCATAGAACATGAAGGAAATTATATTTACAACTAACTAGCTATATGAAAAGACAGTAAATCTATTGTCATAATGAAACTTTAGAATATGCATAGAGGAATTTGTTAGAAAAACAGGATCACAGAGCAATAAAAAAAAATGTGAAAATAAAACACAGAAGATACTCGACACAATAGAGACACAGATATACGTGGTTCACCTAGTGTGGGCTACATCCACCAGAGAAATTTCCAGGTCCTTCAATTTTATTATCCAGCAAAATGAAGGGATACAACCTACAACACGCCTGCTATAACTTCCTCTTCTTTCTCTCACAATCTCCTCTCTTAGAATAAAATATTCGCAATAATAAACAACTACAATACAATCCCCTCATAAGAGAGGGTTTCCTTCTAGGTAAAAAAACCCTTAAAATAACTTCTACTGTAAGATATGTGACCTTATAATGAACGGTCTAGATTGACTATGAAATTACAATATTTTACAAGGTAATTTTTCCCAATATTTTACTTCGGGGGCACTACCCTCGAATCCCCCACTAGGGGGGATACAAAAATTGTCTCTACCCCTCCTTGGACCCCCCTGGTGATAGTTGTGGTGGGGAAGATCCCCCAAACCCCTTGTTAGGGAATGGGGTCCAAGAACGACTGAAACAAACCTCGAAATCATAAACATAATCAGGCTCCACAACCCACAATATCTCACTTAGAAACTGATCACAATAACTCCAATGTTGATGTACCTGCTGGAATATACTCCACATTGGAACTGAAAATTTTCTCATCTTCACCTTCATGCTTGAGGGCCAACTGAAACTTAGTAGGAACTCGGTTTATCCCGTGCTACTCCCTTTGTTAACATGTCTTCAGGATTTTTGCTAGTATGTATATTTTCCAACTTCAAATCTCCATCTTCCAAGACAGATCGTATGAAATGGTACCCGAGCTGAATATGCTTATTATTTGAATGGAAGGTTGAGTTCTTTGCAAGATGAATGGAACTTTGACTGTCACAGTACAATCTTCTATTCTCCTGCTTCTTTCCCAATTCCTCCACAAACCTCTGTAACCAAATCATTTCTTTACTAGCCTCTATAGAAACAACATACTATGATTTTGTTGTTGAAAGTGTAACAACCTTTTATATTTTTGAAATCCAACTTATTGTTTTTCCACCTATAGTTAAAACATACCTTGTGACGCTCCTCGTGCTATCTTTATCACCTGTCATATCTAAATCAACATATCCCTGTAGAAAAATGTCTGAACCTCCAAAACATAATGCATGAGTAGAAGGGCCTCTCAAATATCTGAGAATCCACTTTACTTCCTCCCAATTCTCTTTACCTGGATTATTCATATACATGCTCATAACTCCCACTGCATGTGCAATATCTAGTCTTGTGTAAACCATCACATACATCAAGCTGCCAATTGTTGATGAATAAGGGACCCTGGACATGTATTATATCTCCTCATGTTTCTTGGGACACATTTCCTTGGTTAATTTGAAATGGTTGGCAAAATGTGTACTAACTGGTTTTTCATTCTGCATTCTAAACCTCCCCAACACTTTCTCTATGTACTCACCTTGAGATACTGTCAATTTGTGATTTTTCATGTCTCTTGTTATTCTCATACCAAAGATTTTCTTTGCATCACCAAAATTATTCATCGCAAATTAATTAGCTAATTTATTCTTGAGCACATTTACATCTTGGATATTAGACCCTGCAACAATCATGCCATATACATACAATAGCAATATAATATAACTTCAATTTCTAGCCTTTTAAAATAAACATAGTGATCAGAATGACATCTATTATAACCTTGTTTTGTCATAAACCTTTTAAAATTAAAATACCACTACCTTGAATCTTTCTTTAGGCCATACAATCTCTTCTTCAACCTACATACCAAATTTTCCTTCCCTTGAACTCATACCCCTGTGCCTGTTGCATATAAATTTCTTCATCCAAATCCCCATGGAGAAACGATGTTTTTACATCTAACTGTTCAATATGAAAATATTCTACTGCAACAAGACTTAAAATAGTCCTAATTGAAGTCATTTTAACAAAAGGAGAAAATATTTCATCCGAATATATACCTTTATTTTGTGCGAACCCCTTTACACCAAGTTTAGCCTTGTACTGTCTTTTTCCTCCATATTCTTCCTTCAACCTGTAAACCCATTTATTATGCGATGCTCATTTTCCTTCAGAAAATTGAACCAAGTCCCAAGTCTACTTATTTACCAAGGAATCAATTTCCTCTTTAATGCCTTGCTCCCACTTCTTTTTAGTGTCTACCTCTATTTCCTCTTCATAACATTATGGTTCACCATAATCAGTTAACGAAAAATAATAGAATGAAGGATAGTATCGTTCAGGGGGTCTACTGAACCTGATAGATATTCTAACAATAGTTGTAGGGGTTTGAGGTACATGTTGCTCCTGTTGTTGTACATTTTGATTTTCTGGTACCTTTGGAATTTATTTTTTAGTGATCTCCTCAAGCACTGTGTATTTTTGTTTTTCTTTTTCCTATTTCCTTCCCTGCAGCTGATCTTTGTACATGACCTTCTCATTGAATATGAAATCTCTACTCCTAATGATTTTGTGATTTTAATAATCCCATAAGCGATAAACAAAATCATTAACATTATATCCAATAAAGGTACACTTCTTGGATTTTACCTCAATCTTTGTTCTATTTTATTTATCAATATGGACAAATGCTTCACAACCAAAAGTATTCAAAAAATAATAGTTTACCTTTTTACCTATCCATTGCTCCTATGGAATTCCACCATCCAAAGATATTGAAGGTCTTCTCTTTATTAAGTAAACAACAATATTTACAACATCTACCCAGAACTGTAAGGGCAACCCATCATGCAATCTCATATTCCTTGCACACTCCATGATTGTTTTGTTCATCCTTTATGACAGACCATTTTCTTGTGGTGTTCCTAAAACTGTCTTCTCTCTATGAATCCCATTGTATGAACAGTAATCATCAAAATCCTTGCTACAATATTCACCTCCATTTTCTGATCTAAAACACTTCTTCCTTTTCCCTGTCTCATTATCAACCAAATCTTTCCATTTCTTAAATGTATCAAAAACATCATATTTTTGTCGAATTCAATAAACCCAAGTTTTTATACTTGCATCATCAATAAAAGTAACATAATAACAAGAGACACCAAGAGATGATACCTGAGTTGGTCCCCATACATCTGTATGCACAAGCTCTAACCTTTCACTCTTCTCTTCTTTTTCGACTCTCGGAAATTTGACTCTCTTATGTTTTCCATAAACACAATACTCACAAAAAATCCAAATCAATTGTTTAATATCTGGGGAAAATTTTCTTTTGTGAAGTATATGCATGCCCTTCTCACTGATGTGCCCGAGCCTATGATGCCACATTGTCATATATACTCATGTAGAAGATAAATATATAAAAGAGTCAGTATTACTATTACATAAATACAATGTACCTACCTTCTCTCCTTTTTCTATCAGCAATGATCCTTTGGTGACCTTCCACACCTTATCTATAAATATAGATATACAACCTTCACTTTCCAACTGCCCTGTTGAAATTAGATTTTTCCTTAGATATGGAACATGTCCTACCTCTTTCAACAACCATTGGTTTATATTCTTTTTCTTTATTTGTACCTTACCCATTCCATCAATTTTGCATGGTGCATCATCACCCAAATGAACTTGTCCAAAATCACCTCGAACATAATCTAGAAAATGTTTCCAATGGGGTGTGGCATGAAATGAAGCCCTTGAATCTACTACCCAAGACTCAAAAATATTATCTACATAAATAATCAAATCATCTTGTAACACATCAACTGTTACATTTTCTTCTTCATTTTTCTCTTGTTGTCTATCTCTTTGTTTCTTTGGAGCTCTGCAGTTTTTCTTCATATGTACTTTCTTCCCAAAATTTCAGCACTCTATATTTCCGAGTCTGGAAAAAAACAGGTACATATGTAACCCTATTTAAATGAAAAGAGAACCAAAGAGAATAATATGAGCATGGTGAGCAGCTGTTGGAGCCAACCACAACTTCATCGGAAAAGTAACAGGTAAATTCCATTATGAAATAAGTTAACATAATTACAACTGTCCAACCTGACTTTGTGAGTTACGGGAGTAAAAACCGCTTCATTATACATGAGAAATAGCTCTTTCCTAATTTAAACTCCAACAAAAAAAGGTACAGAACCCTCATGCACATACAACCTTTCGGAATGCGGAGAAAATTACATTCTTTATGCTAAAAAAAATAGACCAAATGGGTTCAACAAACCTATGATAGGTAACCATCCAATATAATTTAAAGAAGTAACTGTGGTATCCTTCTCTCATCCATAGTTAAGGCTCAATATGGAAACCATAGTACCTTTTTATGGTTCAATTCCCTTAGTTGAGGAGACATAGCCCAAACCTGTCCACAAGTTTCCAAATGAAGAATTAGAGTGGTATCTTGTTAATATTTTGTCATATTCAAAAGGAAAATAATCAAAGTAAATTACACTTATGAGCATTCAAAAAGGGTAATTGAGGATAAAAACCATGATAATATGGAAGAATCTCCCTGCATTAACAAATGAAATATTACCAAAGGGAAACAAAAATCTTACTAAATAATAATAGAGAAAGAGTATGAATTTACCCGGAGTATCTTGACCCTACAATGAACTTCTGCAGTAGAAAAAAAAAAAACATCTAGAATCCACATCTTTTCTTTCTGATGGGTACCCTTGAAAAACAACAAGGGACAATCATTAGTCCAACATCTAGAATGAATCCATCTTAAAATAGGAATAATGAAATGAACAAGGTAAAACCCATATGTGCACAACCATTAAAGAATACTCAGTAGTGTTCTCCAAACCAAAAACTCTGGAAAACATTATGATAAACAACGACGACTGAACCTTATATGGATTAAAGGAAATATGAATAGGACAACATGACTTCCAAAAAATGACCACCCTCAATAGTTTACAAAAGAAAACTAAGTAACAAAAACTCTAAATAGGATTATACCCAGGATCCCAATGATAGAGCAAGTCGGGCGAAGAAAATAAAACATCAAGGTAAAATGTACGTAGAGTAAAAAATGTGACATAGGAACCCCATGCATCCACTAAAGGAAACTAAAGGATAGAGAAACAAAACCCTAGGACCATCTAGCTCAAACCAACATGAAACCTTGTCTTCCTCTGTGAGTTTACCAAACCATGAAGTGAAAGATTGATAATTGTGTGTGGTGGTCGAGAGTTACCCTCCCAGTTCTTGTTCCAAGAAATTACACTTAGAAAATAGAAAGATTGCCATGGATGGCTAAGGAAAAATGTTCATTTATGAATACAGGGTACATCCCGCCCGAAAATTAACAATTTCCAACCACCCCTGTATTAATTTCCAAAGCATGATTAAAGGTCATATATTCAACGCTAATAATGATTAACGATTGACTGAAAAACTTAATGATAATATGATTAACCGTTTAATATTGACACTTATGTTTCATATCAGAATGGTCAAGATAAGTCACTGATAGTAATCAATCGAAATAATCAACCAACTTAGGTTAAGGTAAGACTGGTCGCGACAAGGGTCTCCCTTAGGGTGACCAAAAAAGGTTCTTAACAAAAAATGCATACATAAGAATTGCAATCTAAGACTTATTCCTACCACAAAGAATTGTAACATAGTTTCAATTTATGACACAAATACTATGAAGAAGGACATGCAAGTATAGTTGTACTTGGTACTTTTAAAGGTAAAAACTTCAAAGATAAAAGTTGTCTTGTTAATGAGATTTAAATAATTGAGTAATTTTCCTTATTTAATGTGAATATAAAATATTATGGTATATAAAAAAAATTGGTTTTTAGGTGTGTGACATAATAGTATCGGAGCTTTAGGAACCACACTTGGCCTTATGAGCTCAAATACAAAGACTAATTTACTATTTTTTATATTTCTTCTTACCACTAGGAAGAAGATTTTGATTTGTAGGAAGGACGAAAGAAGTACCTATTCTACATGAATAAGGGTCACATAAAAATGAACCAGAAAATCCTGAACAAGGAAATATTTGGGTTTATTTGGATCAAATTAGGGATAACAGAAAATCAAAATTAATTCAGACTCTACAGGGTTAAGATATGAATTGAAATTTGTTAAGGAAAATAATGAACGAATTATAAACACACAAGAAAAACTTAACACAATATTGTTAGACAAGTTATGTAATCATAATTCTAAAAAGAATAAAGGTCAATTTTCCAGTAATTCTAAAACTAATCTGCATAAGAAGAAGTCTAGGAAATTTGAACACATTGAATCAACAATGGAATCTATTTTTAATGAAACTGAAACTTCAAGTGAGGATAGTTCCAAACTAGAACAAATAACTAAAACGAAACATAAGCATCATGAGGAAATTATGGGAGAATTTAAAAAGATAAAACCTCCAATATTTAATGGTTAGATTGAGACTGGAGAAGAGGCAAAAGCTTGGCTTTTTGAGATGCAAAATACTTTGAGATATATAATTATTCAAGTGTGTAACACCCCTCCTAGCTAAGGACATCTACCCAGTCAACCGGTGAATTTTTTTTTTTTGTTTTAACCGTGTGTGCGCGCGTGTAGAAGAACAACCCTCTCGATCCTACA
>SNQJ01S0045642.1:0-41384 GCA_010110895.2 Picea sitchensis | reverse complement strand
GAACACTCAGATAAAACCAAACATCACATTTGTATTGAAGAAACCAAAATCCTTGCCAGGATAGATCACTAACACAATAGGAAATTTAGAGAAGCAATCGAAATTGAAAAACAACCTAATAATCTAAATAGAGATGATGGATGGAAAATTAGTCAAAATTGGATCCCTACCCTAGCCAATATGAATAATTCTATATATTAATTCATAAACATTGTCCAGTCGGCTCTTTTTAAATAAAAATTAATAAACAAACAAGTAATTAATTATTAAATCAAATAATTAATTAATTAAACAAACACTTATAATTTCTATAAAAAAAATTATAATTATTGATTTCATTTTCATTATGTCGGCTCCTTACAAAAAAAATTTCAAGTATTTGTATACGTGTTATATTCTTTTTTCCTTCATTTTTCAAAAAACGCTTTCCTGATGATGGACCACACTAGTTTGGTCCGAAACGTCGAAAATAAAAAAACCTATGCGATGAATCCGAAAGAACTCTCTGAACAAAACAATGGTCGCAAAAGTCTTAGAACAGAAATGTACTATATATTATGGATGAAAAACCAAAGATACAACACTTATTGAGTTGCCTACCTGCCTCATATAAAGAAAGAACTAAATTTGACAATCCTAAGACTTTAGAAGAAGCTATGCATAAGGATAAATTGTGTTTTGAACTATATAAAACCATAAATGAGAATACTAAAAATTGGAAGGGAAAGAAAGTTGAAAGGTTTGATCCACGAAGAAAAGAAGGAATTTTTTTAAATAAGAACATTTCAAAAGGGTTTCAGGGAAATAACTACAAAAATAATAAGCCTTATAACCTGTCTGATAATAGAAATGCAAAAGGAACAACTTTTTATAACAATTAAACTACCCAAAAAAAAACTGTAGAGTGTTAGGAGTGAGGTGAACCACATTATTTCAATTATTGTCCTCACATAAAGAAAAACAACAACAATATACATACATTTTGAGAAGCTACTACGGTTGATGAAATAGCAAGGAGTACACCAAATGGTAGCACATCCTTGGAAAACAGACAGCCAAATCATTAATATTACATGGTGGAAGTAGAAGGTATGTTGAATAATCAACCAATTTCAATTTTAAATGATCCAGGTGAAACTCTAAGTTATGTTTCACCTAAGATAGTAGAAATTTGTAAGTTACAGAAAGAAAAATTTGAAAAAGCACGGTTGGTACAACTTGCTATAGGAACAAAAAGGAAAGTTACAAATTATGTTAAAGGCTATGAAATAAGTATGAATGGCTTTAAGACTCAAGAAAATTTGAATGTTTTTCAACTCGGATCATATGATGTATTAATCGGTATGGACTGGTTAGAAAAATATAAGGTGATTCTAAACTGCTACGATAAAACTTTGACTTATATAGATGGCAATGGTTGCATTATTGATATTAAAGTAATACCAAGAACCACTAATATTAGGAAGTTCTCAACCTTATAGATTAAAATATGTGTTCATAAGGGATGCAAAGTAATTGTTGTTCATATAATAGATAATGAAAAAGAAGAAATTAAAAAGGATATAGAAAATTTCCCTATGTTGCAAGAATTTCAATATGTATTTCAAGAAATTCTTGGATTACCTCCTAAGATAGAAATATATTTCTCCATCGAATTATTACTAGGAGCGGTGCCAATTTCAAAGGCTCCATATGGAATGAATATCTTAGAACTTAATGAACTAAAATATCAACTTCAAGAGTTATTAGATAAAAAGTATATTCAACCAATTGTATCTCCTTGGGGAGCACCAATATTACTTGTAAATAAGAAAGATGGAACCTTACGACTATGTATAGATTATCGACAACTTAATAAAATGACAATTAAAAACATATATCCTTTACCCCGCATCGATGATCTATTCGATCAAGTAAGTGATGAGACAATCTTTTCAAAACTCGATTTACAAGAAGGATATTATCAAGTAAGAATTAGAGATGAAGATATATATAAAACAACTTTTAGAATGATATATGGGAATTATGAGTTTGTAGTGATACCCTTTGCGTTAACAAACGCCCCAACCTCATTCACATGTCTAATGAATAGTATCATAAGTAAATACTTAGATAAATTTGTAATTGTCTTTATTGAAGACATGTTAATCTACTCAAAGAATAAACAGGACGATGAAGAACACTTAAGAATAGTTATACAAATCTTTAGAGAACAGAAGCTATATGATAAACTTAGTAAATGTGATTTTTACAAGGATAAATTTCAATATTTAGGGCACATAGTTTCCAAAGAAGGAATAGTTGTGGACCCTAACAAAATAAAATCCATTATAGATTGGCCATTTCTAAAGGATTTTTCATACATCAGATCATTTATGGATATAACAGGTTATTACGGTAAGTTTATTGAAGGGTTTTCAAAAATTGCTCATCCTATAATATCCCTAAAAAAGAAAGGAACAAAATTTATATGGTCTATAAAATGCCAAGAAAGTTTTGAAAAATTAAATGTCTCCTAACAATAGCTCCAATATTAAAAATAGCAAATCCATACAAGGACTTTGTTGCATGCATAAATGAATTCATTGAAGGGTTGGGAGGAGTATTAATGTAGGGTAATCATGTAATTTCTTATGAATATAGAAAGCTTAAGGAACACGAAAAACATCATGTAACACATGATTTAGAGTTAGCCGCAATAATACATGCACTAAAGATGTGGTGACATTATTTGATAGGATGGAAATTCCTATTGACTTCATACAATATTGGTTTAAAGTATATATTTTATAAGAAAAATCTCAACACTCAATAAACAAGGTGGTTAGCCTTCTTGAGAAAATACGATTTTGAGATAAGAAATATAAAGGGAAAGGAAAATAAGGTAGATGACAGCTTGAGAAGTCATGCAAATCTGATTTATACAGTTAAAATATGTAATTATGAAACTGATTTAGGGGGGAAAGTCAAGATGGCAGTTGAAAAGGATATAGAATATCAAAGTATTAAATGTAAATTAGCAAAAAATCAAGTGGAAACTGAAAAATCAGACCTCAGATTTACTAAAAATGGATTGTTGATGTATAAAAATAGGTTGTATGTACATTAAGTAGAAGAAATTAAATTACTTATGATGAATGAATTACATAAAAAGCCATACTCTAGACATCTTGGCTATCAGAAAATAATTACTATGTTAAGAAAGGAATTTTATTGGCCTAACATGAAAGGAGAAATTGTTGAATATTTAGCTAAGTGCATAGAATGTCAACAACTTAAAGTTGAACATCGACATATAGATAGATTATTACAACCTTTTCCCATACTTGAATGGAAATGGGAAATTATAAGTATGGACTTTATAACAGGTTTGCCTAAAAGTAGAAAACATAATGATTCTATAATGGTTATTGTTGATAAATTAAGTAAATCAACAAAATTCATACTCGTTAAATCCACTTATAAAGATATTAACATAGCAGATATATTTATAAAGGAAATATTCTGACTAAATGGAATTCCTAAAACTGTAATATCAGATAGAGCCACGAAATCTACCAGAAACTTTTGGAAAGCCCTGTTTAAAGGCTTGGATACACGACTAAAATTCAACACTGGTTATCATCCTTAGATGAATGGGAAGAATGAAAGAACCAATCAAATATTAGAGAATATGCTCAGAATGTGTGTTATGGAAGACCAAATAAATGGGAAGAATATCTACATTTGGTTGAATTCGCATATAATAAGCATTACCAAGATTCAACTAAACTTGGCCCTTTTGAAATTCTTTATGGCGGAAAATGTAAAACCCATGTTTCCTTGAGTAATCATGTCAATAGATTATTGATAGGACCTGAAATGTTAAAGGAAATGGAGCTAACAGTGAAACAAGTACAAAAGAATTTGAAAGAAGCTCAGGAGAGGCAGAAGAGTTATGTAGATTCCAAAAGAACTCTAAGAGAGTTCAATATTGGAGACCATGTGTATATAAAAGTAATACATAAAAGAAGTTATTTAATATTTGGTAGGTATATTAAATTATGATGCAGGAGCATCGCCAACGCATCAAGTGAGCCAGCGTGGAGCGGAAGACAGCTGGACAGGGCCAGCACAAATTTTGAAACACCTTGATATTTGTTGCGCCAAACATTAATGTGTAGAGTTAATGAAGCGCACTTTGTATTTTGTAATGGACCTTGAGCAGATAGCTCACGTCCTTAGGTAGATGAGGCATTTATGATAGTTAATGTAAGTAGATAGAATATTAAATTGTAGATTTGATAGCCTAGAGTTCGAGAGGGAAACGAGATATAGACACCCTCCTTTGTACATTGTATTATGACTCTGGATTATCAAACATGAAGAAGAAGAGAAGAGCAGCAGAGTATTGTATGAAGAACACTCAATGTACAAATATTGAATTAATAGAAGAAAGGTTTGATTCAATTCCATGGTTGTGTTATTCTCTGTGTATTGATGTTTTGCTCATGAATGTTTGTCTTCTGTCATACATTTGCTCTTATATGCTGTGTATGTGATTTCATGATTGAATTGAAGTCTGAGAAGATGAGTGAATGAGTTTCAATTGTTTCTCTAAGTGAGCCAGAGAATTCCTGCAAGGAGTGCAGTTGAATTTGTCCGCAAGGAGTGCGTGACTGCAGGGTTCAATTAGAGAAAGATTTTGTCCTCATTCATCTCAGAAGTGCATATTTGGCATTGGAGCTGTACAAGGCGTGCGCAGGCTAGACGAAACCTCAGAGTTGCGATTCTGAGCAAAGGGATTGAAGGATTTCTGTTGCAGGGGTGCACAGGATCGAAAGATTCATCACTTAATTGTGTTTGAAGAGTTGCCGCAAGGAGTGCGGGCAAGAACTTCTTATTGAGGGAATTGAAGTCATCGAAGTTCAGGAGGAATAGGCCTTCAAATTCGTTGCAGGATTTCACAAAGAAGTTCTGCATCGAAGCAATTCGAGCAGGCGTTGAAGATTCACGTGCAGGGTGACGAATTCTGTGGAAGAGTGTATCATCATTTCGTGGAGTTCAATTGGAAAGGATGGACGGTCGAATTTCTCCAAGGAGATTTCGTGAAGATCGGTGGGTTGTTGGATCGCTTGGAGTTACAGGAAGGTTGTAGTGTAAGCGTGGAGAAAAGGTTCAAAGCTCAGGAGCCGTCGGAGCCATTGATCGGGATCACGAGGACCATTAGTTTTACTCGTGGATTGAAATATCATAATTTCATAAGGTAAGACTCTAACTTCATGAAATATAAGTTGCAAGAGTGCGAGGTGTGAAATTCCAACGATTGCGTGGATAGTGTGGGCCACGACAAGGTGATGTGACAGGTGATGCGATATATCGGCATATTGGCATCTCGGATATCGAAAGTCGAGGAAGGAGTTGTTGGAGCTCGCGAGTAGCGAAGTTGCGAGGGAGCAAGGTCACGAGTTCGGCGTTTCGACGTGTCGCGTATCGGAGATTGAAACCTTAAGTGTCGTGGGTCGCGAGTCGCGAAGTGGCAAGAAGGCCGAAGTTCCGATAGAGGCGAAATAAGGTCAACGTTGACTGGCATCTCGGGTCTCGGAGGTTCGAGAACTCAGGGATAGGCCGTGAGCTCGAGAAGTTGCGAGTTCCGATTTTCCCGACAAGTAAACGAAGGGGAAATCGTGAGAAGGAACTGTGAGTGTAGATCTTCTGATTGGAAGATAGAAGAGTATTGGCGCTCTTCGAGATGAGAGAAAGAAGGTCCTGGAGGAGGCAATCGTGCTCCGAGGAGTGGGGTCAGTTGTCGTCAGAGTGGTATCAGAGAAGGAGTGACTCTTTGTTTTCTGTAACAGGGAGGAAGAAAAATTCGCCATGCCGCCCAGAAGAGAGAGACAGTCACCTGATTTCGAAGACAGGGAGGTGCGAAGAAGAGGTAGGCCGACAGGAAATCCAGAAATGGAATGACAGATGAGAGATCTCCGAGCAAGGATCGAGGAGATAGAGACAACACAAAGACGCAGAGTTGGTGCAGTGGATCTTAGTGATTCCGAAGTAGAAGAAGAAGCTGGACATGAAGAAGAGGTCACAGCAGAGGATGCATCAACCGAGCGGTTGATAAAAGCTATCGCCAGGATGGGTGTGAAGGTGAAAATGGACATTCCAGTCTATGAGGGGAATCTGAATGCAGAAGAGCTATTGGACTGGATTCGAGCTCTTGACACCTACTTCGATTATGAAGATATCAAAAAGGATAAAAAGGTAAGGCATGTTGTTATGCGATTGAAGGGACATGCAGCATTGTGGTGGGATGAGCTACAAGATGACAGACGCTGCAAAGGAAAGCAAAAGATTAAAATATGGGATCGACTGATTGCTAAGATGAAGGAAAAATTCATCCCAAGGGATTATCAGATCACTCTGTTCAGGCAAATGCAGAACCTGAGACAGAAACTGATGACAGTCAAGGAATATACTGAAGAGTTCTATCGACTGAACATCAGAGCAGGTCATCGGGAGAGCGATGATGAGAAAGTCGCCAGATATCTTAATGGTTTGAGATATGACATTCAGGATGAATTGACCATGGTAACCATCCGAACAGTTGAAGATGCTTATCAGATGGCTTTGAAGGCCGAGGAAAAGCTGAGCCGTAAGCAAGGTCAGTGAGGGCGAGGCAGAAGTCAGCCCAGAGGCAAGGCAGTTGCCCAGGATAAATTCCAGAAGCCCAAGGAGGAATGGATGAAACCTCAGAGTAAGGTTGAGAGAGGTGGAACCTCACAGCGAGGACAACAATATGTTGAACAGAGGGCGCAACATACCGAGCAGGGTAGCGGTTATGATGATGCCAATACTTTTCCTCGAACTAGAGGTAGAGGAAGAGGAGGAGTTATCACATGTTTTACATGTGGGAAGAATGGGCACAAGTCATTCGAGTGTCCAGAGAAGAAGAAGGACAATGGAGAAGCTCACATCACTGAAGCGCAGAGGCATGATGTTGATACCGAAGATGCAGAAAGCAGAAGATCACTTGGAATGCATAAAGTCCTTTTGACACCCGAGAAGGAGGTGGAGGACACAGCTCAAAGGAGCCGACTGTTCAGGATAGCTTGCAAGACCAAGGGCTGGAAATGCAAGGTTATTGTGGATAGTGGTAGCACTGATAATCTCGTTTCGACTGAGATGGTCGAAAAGCTAGAGCTGGAGACAACTGATCACCCGAGTCCATATAAGGTAATATGGCTACAGAAGGGACATGAGGTGAGTGTCACTAAACAATGCTTAGTGGACATCAAGATAGGAGGATACAATGATAAAATCTTGTGTGATGTTATTCCCATGGATGTATGTCATTTATTGTTGGGTAGACCATGGCAATATGACAAAAATGTGATTCATGACGGGAGAATGAACACATATACCTTAGAGAAGGATGGGAGAACACACAGGTTGCTTCCGATAAAGGATAAAGAAGTGAAACCAGAAATAAGCAACACAATACTTCTCATGAGTGGGAAGGAACTTCTCACAGAGATGGAGAAGAAGGAAGATCCACAATTCTTTGTGGTCAGGAAGACGAGAATTGTCCTAACTAGCACAAGAGTGGACGACTTGCCAGAAGAGATTCAGGAACTGCTGGAAGAGTTCGCTGACATCATCGTGGACGAATTACCTCATTCATTGCCACCAATGAGAAGTGTGAGTCACCACATAGACCTCATACCAGGGGCTAGTTTGCCAAATAAATCCATGTACAGATTGACGCCGCAGGAAAATGAGGAGGTCAAGAATCAGGTCCAGGATTTGTTGGACAAAGGATTGGTCAGGGAAAGCTTGAGTCCATGTGTTGTTCCGACAATGCTTAGTCCAAAGAAAGATGGAGGCTGGAGAATGTGCACTGATTCGAGAGCGATCAACAAAATTACCATCAGGTACAGATTTCCACTGCCGAGAATGGATGATCTGATGGATTGCCTGAGTGGGGCAAATTATTTTTCGAAGATTGATCTGAAGAGCGGATATCACCAGATTCGCATGAGGGAAGGTGATGAATGGAAGACAACATTCAAGACAAATGAGGGTTTGTACGAATGGCTAGTCATGCCGTTTGGTTTGAAAAACGCGCCGAGCACATTTATGAGGCTGATGAATGAAGTCCTGAGGGAATTCATCAGAAAATTTGTTGTCGTATATTTGGATGACATACTGATTTTTAGTAAGACAAAGGATGAACATTGAGGCATTTAGCCATAGTGATGAGGAAACTACAGCAGGAGAAGCTGTTGATCAATATGAAAAAGTCCTCATTCATGAAGACAGAGCTCATTTATTTGGGTTTTGTGATTTCGGCAAATGAGTTGAGAATGGATCCGAGTATGGTGGAAGTTATCAAGAATTGGCCATCACCGAGAAATGTATTCGAGGTGAGAAGTTTCCACGGATTGGCTAGTTTCTACCAAAATTTCATCAGGAATTTCAGTGGAATTAGCGCAACGATGATGGACACATTGAAGAAGCGGCATAAGACTTTTCACTGGACAACAGAGACTGAAAGGAGCTTCAATCTATTGAAGCGAAAGATCATCGAGAAACCAGTGTTGGTATTACCATATTTTCAGAAGACATTTCAGGTGAAATGTGATGCAAGTGGGTATGCCATAGGAGCGGTCTTGAGTCAGGAAGACAGGCCAGTTGCATATTTCAGTGAGAAGCTGGATGAAGCAAAGTTGAAATACTCCACATATGATAAATAATTTTATGCTATCATACAGGCGCTGAAGAAGTGGAGGCATTACTTAATCCCAAAGGAATTTGTATTGTACAGTGATAATCATGCATTGCAGTTTGTGAGTCAACAGGAGAAGTTGAACCAGAAGCATGCAAAATGGGTAGAGTATATGCATAATTTCACGTTTGTGATTAAACACATTTCAGGGACTGCTAACAAAGTGGTTGATGCTTTGAGTAGGAAATGTTTGTTTCTGCAGGAATTCAGGGTCAAAACATTGGGTTTTGAAAATCTCAGGGACATGTATGCAGGTGATGCAGATTTCAGAGAAGCGTATGAAGCAGTTGAGAATCTAGTTCTCAGAGATCGAATTCCTTGGATAGATTATATGATCCAGGAAGGATTGTTGTTTAGAGGCAATCAATTGTGCATTCCTAATTTCTCCATGAGGGAGAACTTGTTGAAAGAGAAGCACAGTGGAGGCTTGGTAGGACACTTTGGCCAAGACAAGACCTATGCGAAGCTGAGCGAATCGTATTTTTGGCCGAGCATGTGAGTAGAGGTTAAACGATTTGTTGACAGGTGTAGAATTTGTCAACATTCGAAAAGGAGAAAGAAGAATGCAGGTCTTTATCAACCATTTCCCATACCAGAGAAGCCATGGGAGGCGATAAGCATGGATTTCGTATTGGGTTTGCTGAGGACACAGAGAGGGGTTGATTCCATCTTTGTGGTGGTTGACAGGTTTTCAAAGATGGCACATTTCATTCCATGCCAGAATACCAGCGATGCAACACACAACGCAAATCTGTTTTTCAAGGAGGTCATTCGACTCCATGGATTGCTGAAAAGCATAGTTTCGGACAGGGATACAAAATTCATAGGTACTTTTTGGAGGACACTGTGGAAGAAGCTGGGAACTAATTTAGCATTTAGTTCTACTTACCATCCTCAGACTGATGGACAAACGGAAGTGGTCAACAGGAATCTGGGAGACCTGTTGAGAAGCCTGGTGACAGAGCACCACAGTAGCTGGGACAATGTGTTGCCACAGGCCGAGTTCGTGTACAACGATTCAGTGAATCGAAGTACAAGAAAAATACCATTTCAGATTGTGTATGGGACACAACCGAGGGGAGTTTTTGAACTCGGGGAGTCAGAGTAGACTGCTACTAGCAGCGCTAGTGCAGAGGAATTCACTGAAGCACTGAAGGAACTTCACAGCAAGGTGAAGCAGCGACTGATTGATTCAAATCAGGAATATAAGCGCAGAGCGGATCAGCATCGGAGACAACTTTAGTTCGAAGTTGGCGATCTTGTTCTGGCACATCTGAGGAAATAAAGGTTCCCAAGAGGAACATACAACAAGATGAAGATGAAGAAAATCGGACCTTGCAGAGTCCTGAAGAAATTTGGAGAGAACGCTTATGAAATTGAGTTGCCGGATGGCATCGGGATATCTCCTATCTTTAATGTTTCGGATTTATACCCATACAGGGCTGGAGAAGCAGAGGCTAGAACTGAGGAACCAGTAGTCCAGTGGGAAACAAAATTGCCAGTTGCAGAGAATCCACAGATGGAGTGCATACTGGACAAACGAGTGGGTAGAAAGACCAGGCGAAAGAAGTATTTTGAGTATCTGGTCAAATGGAAGAATCACCCAGTGTAAGATGTCAGCTGGGAGAATGAAGCGATGATACAGAAGCATGGACAGACTGTGCAGGATCTCATGGACAGGAGCCCATGAAAGTTTTCAAGCTAGGGAGTATGATGCAGGAGCATCGCCAATGCATCAAGCGAGCCAGCGTGGAGCGGAAGACAGCTGGACAGTGCCAGTACAAATTTTGAAACACCTTGATATTTGTTGCACCAAACATTAATGTGTAGAGTTAATGAAGCGCACTTTGTATATTGTAATGGACCTTGAGCGGATAGCTCACGTCCTTAGGTAGATGAGGCATTTATGATAGTTAATGTAAGTAGATAGAATATTAAATTGTAGATTTGATAGCCTAGAGTTCGAGAGGGAAACGAGATATAGACACCCTCCTTTGTACATTGTATTATGACTCTGGATTATCAAACAGGAAGCAGAAGAGAAGAGCAGTAGAGTATTGTATGAAGAACACTCCATGTACAGATATTGAATTAATAGAAGAAAGCTTTGATTCAATTCCATGGTTGTGTTATTCTCTATGTATTGATGTCTTTCTCATGAATGTTTGTCTTCTATCATACATTTGCTCTTATATGATGTGTATGTGATTTCATGATTGAATTGAAGTCTGAGAAGATGAGTGAATGAGTTTCAATTGTTTCTCTAAGTGAGCCAGAGAAATCCTGCAAGGAGTGCAGTTGAATTTGTCCGCAAGGAGTGCGTGACTGCAGGGTTCAATTAGAGAAATCGTTTGTCCTCATTCATATCAGAAGTGCAAATTTGGCACCAGAGCCGTGCAAGGTGTGCGCAGGCTAGACGAAACCTCAGAGTTGCGATTCTGAGCAAAGGGATTAAAGGATTTCTGCTGCAGGGGTGGGATCAAAAGCTTCATCACTTAATTCTGTTTGAAGAGTTGCCGCAAGGAGTGCGGGCAAGAACTTCTTCCTGAGGGAATTGAAGTCGTCGAAGATTAGGAGGAATAGGCCTTCAAATTCATTGTAGGATTTCACAAAGAAGTTGTGCATCGAAGCAATTCGAGAAGGCATTGAAGATTCGCGTGCAGGGTGACGAATTCTGTGGAAGAGTGTATCATCATTTCGTGGAGTTCAATTGGAAAGGACAGACGGTCGAATTTCTCCAAGGAGATTTCGTGAATATCGGTGGGTTGTTGGATCGCTTGGAGTTGCAGGAAGGTTGCAGTGTAAGCGTGGAGAAAAGGTTCAAAGCTCAGGAGTCGCCGGAGCCGTTGATCGGGATGACGAGGACCATTAGTTTTACTCGTGGATCGGCATATTGGAAGTTCATAAGGTAAGACTCTAACTTCACGAAATAGAAGTTGCAAGAGTGCGAGGTGTGACATTTTCGACGATTGCGTGGATAGTGTGGGCCACGGCAAGGTGATGTGACAAGTGATGTGAGATATCGACGTATCGACATCTCAGATATTGAAAGTCGAGGAAGGAGTCGTTGGAGCTCACGAGTAGCGAAGTCGCGAGGGAGCGAGGTCGCGAGTTCAGCGTTTCGGCCCGTCGCGTATCGGAGATTGAAACCTTAAGTGTCGGGGGTCGCGAGTCGCAAAGTGGTGAGAAGTCCGAAGTTTTGATAGCGGCGAAAGAAGGTCAACGTTGACTGGCATCTCGGGTCTCGGAGTTCGAGAACTCGGGGATAGGCCGTGAGCTCGAGAAGTTGCGAGTTCCAATTTTCGCGACAAGTAAACGAAGGGGAAATTGCGAGAAGGAACTGTGGGTGTAGATCTTCCGATTGGAAGATAGAAGAGTATTGGCGCTCTTCAGGCCGAGAGAAAGAAGGTCCTGGAGGAGGAGATCGTGCTCTGAGGAGTGGGGTCGGTTGCCGTCGAATTAGATCCTAGATATTGTGGTCGCTTTGAATTTCTTTCATGAATAGAACATGTATCCTATCATCTTGCACTTTCAGCCACGGTAAAAGTGCATGATGTATTCCATGTTTCATTAATAAAAAAATATATACATGATCCTACTCATGTTGTGGATTGGAATATGATACAGGTGGAACCTGGGGGTGATTTATGAATAGAGATGGATCTTATTCTCGATGGGAGGGATCTTACAATCTAGAATCAATCCATCGGACAAGTAAAGGTGAAGTGGAGGCAACCTAGTCCCGAAGAGGCTACATGGGAAATGGAGGATCATATGCGGAAAAAATATCCATTTCTGTTCCAGAATGATCCAGATCAAGATTACATAACACTGAGGATGGTGTTAAGTTATAAGGGGGGTGGATTTGATAACCCAAAATTTTGAATTTAAAACTTATTATTATTATTATTTTCTTTGTTATCAACACATTTTTGGTCCTAGTGATCTAACTCAAAAATTATTGTTTTATTTTTTTATTATTTTATTAATAAACAAAAAAGAGGAAACACACGTGAAGTGGGACTATTAGAAGAGGAAATATGTGGATCCAAAGAGATCCACCAAGTGACAACAGAAGGGGGACAAGTGGTGAATATTGGTTGAGTTAACTCAACATAAGTGAGATAAGATCTCAGGTTTTTAGGAACATGTGTAAAAATCAGATTGACAGCTGGTCAATGAGAAAAAAACAATTTGAGAGGTGGTCAATGACAAGGAGGCTCGTACAACTATCAAATACCTAGGAAAATATTATAAAGACAATAAAACAAGAGAACGAGACGCCATTCTGAATCATATGTGAAATCTGCGAAATAGTGAAATAGTGAAATGGCACATAAAATATTCACATAAATCTTGGAACCCCACACTCTACAGAAAGTCAGCTGGTTGGTTTTGGATCGAGATTTAGCTTTGGGGTGATAGAGTGGACACATGTGGAAGCCCTGATCTAAAGTTGGGAAGAACAACCCACTTTACACATGTTTTCCCCTAAGGAAATCTCAGTTACATGTTTTTATTTCAGTTTGTTTCTTTCATTTTGTTCTAGATTGAAATATGGTTTCTTCAATATTCTATGGATAATAGATTTTGATCAATTCAGTATAGAGATGTAAATTGTGGATATTATATTTGTATTTTATTGGTCGGTCAATTAGAAGTTTATGGATAAAATATTATTGTTTTCATAGTATCATCCTATTATACAATTTTCACGGGAAAACAATTTTATCCATAACCAATACAGAAAGTTAAACAAAATCCTAAAACAAGAGGCAAATGATTTTATTCATAACGAATACAAAAAGTTAAATAAAATCGTAGAACAGGGAGGAAATTATATTTACAACTTATTGGTTATATGCAAAGACAATAAAGTTGTTTTCATAATAAAACCCTAGAATATGTAGAGATGAATCTATATATACAATCAACATGATAAAATACTAAACGATAATCTTGTTACCATGATTAAATCCTTGAACATAAATAGAAGGTTAAGAGTATTGATCATGGAATGGAATAACGATAAGTTTAAATAATAGAAATAAACGGGTAATTATGTAACCCTCTTTAAAGGAAAAGAGAACCAAAGAAAATAATATGAGCATGGTGAGTAGAGGTTAGAACCAACCACATCATTGGAAAAGAAACGGGGAAATTCCATTATGAAATAAGTTAACAGAATTACAATTATCTGACCCGACTTCGTGAATTACGGGAGTAAAAACCCCTCCATTATACATGAGAAATAGCTTTATACTAATTTAAACTCCAACAAAAAAAATATACAGAACCCTCATGCATATACAACCTTCCGGAATACAGAGCAAATTACATTCTTAATGCTAAAAAATAGACCAAATGGGTCCAATAGACCTATGATAGGTAACCACCCAAACTAATTTAGGGCAACGATCATGGTATCCTTCCCTCATCCATAGTTAAGGTTCAATATGAAAACCAAATTACCTTTTTTATGGTTGAATTCCCTTAGTCAAGGAGCCATAGCCCATACCTGTCCACAAGTTTCCAAATGTGGAATTAGAGTTGTATCTGGTTAAGATTTTATCATATTCAAAAGGAAAGCAATCAAAGTAAATAATACTTACAAGCATTTGAAAAATGTAACTCGGGATAAAAATACTGATAATATGGAAAAATCTCCATGCATTAACAAACAAAATATTACCAAAGGGAAACAAAAATATTACTAAATAATAACAGAGAAAATGTATGAATTTACCCATAGTAGATCGACCCTACAATGAACTCCCGCAATAGAACGACAAGACTAGATGGAATCGACATATTTTCTTTCTGAAGGGTACCCTCAAAAAACAACAAGGACCCATCATTAGTCCACTATCCAAAATGAATCCATCTTAAAAGAGGAATCATGCAATGAAAAAGGTAAAACCAAGACGTGCACAACCATTACAGAATACTCAGTAGTGTTCTCCAAACCAAAAGCTCTTCACAAAGTTATGATAAACAACAATGATTGAAATTTATATAGAGTAAAGGAAATATGTGCAGGACAATGAGAGTTTCAATAAACCACCACCCTCGATAGTTTACAAAAGGAAAATAAGTAACAATTCAACTCTAAAAAGGATTATACGTAGGATCCCAACAATAGAGAAAGTCAGGCGAAGGAAATAAAACATAAAGGTAGAATGTACGTACGTAGTTACCTCATATATCCGCTAGAGGTAACTAAAGGACAAAGAAATGAAACCCTAGGACCATCTATCTCAAACCAGCATGAAACCTTGTCTTCCTCTGGAATTTTACCAAATCATGAAGCGAAATATCAAGAATTGTGCACGGTGGTTGGGAATTACCCTCCTAGTTCTTGTTCCAAGAAGTTACACTTGGCACACATAAATACTGCCATGGACAGCTAAGGACAGATGTTCATTTATGAATATATGGTACATCCCACCCAAAAATTAACAACTTCCAAACACCCTTGTATTAATTTCAAAAGCATGATTAAAGTTCCCATATTCAATGCCAAGCATGATTAATGACTGACTAAAAACCTTAATGATAATATGATTAATAGTATAATATTCACACTTATCTTCCATATCAGAATGGTTAGGATAAGCCACTGATAGTAATAAATCGAAATAATCCACCAACTTAGGTTAAGTTAATCCTGGTCATGACAAGGGTCTCCCTTAGGGTGACCAACGAAGGTTCTTAACACAAAATTCATACATAATAATTCCAATCTAAGACTTAATCCTACCACAAAGAATTGTAACATAGTTTCAATTTATGACACGAAGATTGTGAAGTAGGACATGCAAGTATAGTTGTACTTGGTACTTTTAAAGGTAAAAACTTCAAAGGTAAGAGTTGTCTTGTTAATGAGATTTAAATAATTGAGTAATGTTCCTTATTTCATGTGACTATAAACTATTATGGTATATAAAAAGACAAACAATGTGGGTGTGTGACAAACAAGGAAACAACAGATCCTTAAAATCAAATTATTTTTGAGTCATAAAACATAGCATTAAAATTTGCAGTCATATGGGATCAACAATACATTCAAATCTAGTTAGTGAAACGAAATTTAACCTAGTGAGAGGATAGCCTGCTAGATTTCTTGCAACATAAGATATGAGAAGAAGGATGCAATCGAAGTGAAAACATAAGAATTTACAAGAATATGATTAGATTGTAGTGGGAAATTTGTACAAGAGAAAGAATTAAACTACTTCCACCACGTGCTCATGGAATACGTAAGAATGACTGAATGATTAAACCTTAAATCCAAAAAGATAATTAGTATCATATACAATCCTAAGACTTTCAATGGAATGCTCCCATGTTTGCTATATGAATAACACTAATGCATTATAGAGGTCATCCAAGGCTACTTATAATTGACCTTAGAATGCCTTAATATCATGATAACATTTCAAGACTAACCTTCAATCCCACTTTCTCAGTTATATCATGTATTGATATCTTCTTATTTTGAGTCAACTATAGCAACTCTTTAATCTTCTTTGAGAAAATTGGTGCTTTTATTAATTCAATAATACCAATTCGAACCAAGGTATACGACAAAGTATGAGGTCATCATAGAAAAAAATAAGTTAAATATCAATCAATCATAAGCTCAGAAGAGTCAATAAACATTATCAATGGGTACAAAAGTTCCAAAGAAACTTTTACAAGGAGTACGTCAAAGGATAGAAAGAGCATTGAAAACAAATACCTATTGAATAACAACAACAATGTACAATCAACAAAGAGATCTTGAGCAATGAAAACCTCCTTAAAGATGAGCGATAATTAAATATCCAAAAAACATCACCCCCTCAAGGTAGAATATAGTAGGCTCATATTAGTAAAATATTAGATATCCAAAAAACATCACCCCCTCAAGGTAGAATATAGTAGGCTCATATTAGTAAAATATTAGGCATTCGAGCAAAAACATTTAGGGGGGGGAGGGGATTTCTTTTTTCTTATAAAAGGCTAGTAAAGTGCTGGTGGCTACAACGATTTTTCTTATAAAAGAAAAATAAAAGGGGGGGTGTTGTGGCCACAACAAATGATGACATATTGGAAGAACCAATTATTTATGTCAATATAAATATAGGGCCTATACTTCCAATATGAATGTTAAGGATAATCTCATAAAATGAAGGAACTTTTCCAAAGGTTAGGTGTACCACAATGATGGCAAATTTCTAAAATATATAACCCAATATTTAAAGAACTTGTCATCTAACATAACCTTTTCAAAGAGCCAATTAGCAAGTTGATTTATTTAACTAGTTGCACACTTCTAATTGGCTTTGGTTTAACCATGGGTTTTCAATTTTTATAACAAGAAGACATCTACATAAGTGTGTTCCTCAACTATCATTTCCTGACATTGCTTTGCTAGCAACAAGTGTCCATAGCCATGACGAAGTTTTATAGGTACCATAAATGCATTCCCTCACTGCCAACGAGCATCCATAGCCCCAACGAGTTTACTTATACTTCCCACACTATTAATAGTGTTTTCAACTTCCTTTTTATTTCAAATTATGCTCACCATTTTAGATTCGTATATAAGTATTGCATGTGCAAATGGGTATAAAGAAAGCTAGGCGATAAGAGAGTTACTTTGATTTTCTAAGTAGATGCTATTTATTTAAGTTCAATCCATTGGTATCCCCAAAAACCATCAGAGTAGTAGCCATCTTATAAATATGAGGTGGATGGAGCTCAAAGAAAACAACAAATAGACACATTCCTCTACTTATGGATTATTTGGGTATGCTCAGTAGAAACATGTACTCCACCAAAGCTATAAGTCATTAACCACAACTAATAACTTCATGATTTTATTTTATTTTATTTTAAATTTGTATTTCCCAGAAAAAGTAGCCCATGTATTCCATGAATTGTAAGAATATGTAGTGTCCCTTAGTTTACAAACATTTAAACATTTAATTTCCTGCTAGCTTATGTTGTGAAATTATTGGAAAAGACTTATGTGGAATTATATCATCATAAAAATTGATGATGAATATTTTTTTAATCTTTGTTTTAATTTATTTTAATTAATAAGAAACTAACTAATTAGAGAATCTAGTTACAAAGAGTAAATAATTATTCCATGGGTGAGTGAAAAGGATAAAAACCACCAAAGTAAATTATTTTCCATGGGACAAGTGGAACCCTACTCCCAAAGGTGTGGGATGTGAGAGAACAAGCTAGCACAAGTTTAGGCCAAGAAGATTCCCTAGGGTTTGGGATGAGGCCAAATTGAAAAGACCTAGGCAAGCTATTATATAGAACTATATTATGAGGTGGGACATTGATGAGTACTTGTGAGAAAGAAGTTCGATGGTTCTGGAAAGAACAAAACTTTGAAAAATATGGAGAAGGTTATACATTTTTTAGTCCCTATGGAATATTGATCTAGGCTCAGGGTTGACAAGAACAAGTAACTTTAGCTTTTTGTGTCTATGTTTGGGAGGAATGGGTTCTCTACTTAGTTAATTTCCATATATTAAAGAAGACTCATATATGTTTTCTTTATTTATTTATAATTGTTTATTGATAAATGAATAGTGTTGTAGTCGATAAAATTTGCAGACATTTTTGTATTGTTTATAATCAAAACTAAATCTGTGTATTTTATTATATATTTGTTGGTATCAAAGACAAAAATATTATACTTGTTGAATGTTATTTATATTTTTTCAAACGTATACCATATTAGTAATAAATGTATTATTATGTTGCATATAGAAAGAGAGGAAAAACATATCTAGTTATCTTTTATTTGCAATAAAGTATTTGTTAAAAAAGCAAAGATTATTTGTGTTGACAATAGAAAGCACACTTGTTGTATATAGAAAAGATGTTGAAATTGATTGTATATGTAAACTATATAGTCTAAGTAGTAAATTTGTATTATCATATTTTTCAATACAGTACAAGGATGATAAATAAAAAGAGAACAATGTCTTCAAACCTACACTGAATCAGAACTCAGATATATGTAGATATTATAACCAGAGTTTGTTTTCAGAAAAGAATAGGGTAACTTTTAAAAATAATCTATGAGAATCCTTTAATCTAAGCAAAGTCATAAATAGTGTAAGCCCTTTTCTTAAAGACAAAAACCCTTGTTTTATTAAATAGAGAACTATCCAACATAAAGAATGATGTAGACAAATAACAATAATGGATACATACTAAACAAAAGATTCAAGGTTTAACCCAATAGAGATATCATAATCACATTTTAATATAGTATGATAAACTTTTTAAAAAAGGAACTTGTGAAAGCCATTGATGACTCGGCTTGATGTAAACCAGTAGAGAAATAATAAATATTTTCTTTTATAAAAAAAAATGAAATAATTTAATTAATGAATATATTATGCCAAAAATTTAATAGATATGTGTGTGTGTGTGTTAAATGGTCATTCCATTAGTCATATCCCTGACGCTGGAATCAAACCAGAGTATAATGTTATCGAAGCGAAACCATAAAATGATATAAACCCTTTAATTGTAAGCACATATTCATTGTTAACCATATTCAAAAGAGGGCATGTTTATAATACATACCAACTAATAAAGAGAACGTATGAGTTCAAAAAACCATGTCTCATACATTGAAGCCAAACAAAGTAAACAACAGATCAAAACTAAAATTAAACGGTGAGCTCATGTAAATCTCAAGTAGTGAGATAATGGTTCCATCTAACCTCTGTAACTCAACATATAAACTCTTCATCGCCACTTAAATTTAGGTGAAGCTCTTAGCCATGATAATTCTTTTAAATCATAGGATTATGGTGTTTGGCATCAGAGACCATATGGAATCGATTTCACTCCAAGGGTTTCAATGAACCGTACAAAGAAATCATAACCAAAAATCATTGTTCATGTACAAATTATTATATCATAACCAAAATGTAAAGCTACCTATTGTAAGCCAATTTGTTTCTTACCCTGGAATTTGGGTGACCAAAGAGCATCTCGGAAGACAAAAAAAAAAATTCTTCAAAGGACAAACAAGCCTATATGCTAGCCACAAACATTTTTTCCCAAATGTAATGACCCCTTCATTACAACTATAAGCGGAACAGAAGGTGCGATTTTTTTATTTTTTAAAATGGGACGGAAACAACGATTACAACTAAACAACACATCTGATGACAGACACCACACCTGCTGAGCAAGAAGCATACAACTTTGACTCCACACACTAGCACAAGAGCAATTGGGCAAAACATGCGTAAAACAACAAGGACAAATGACTACCCACCCGAAAAAATAGGACCACTCCTACAAGCTAAGGGACAACATCTCCCTCCCATCACAATGATCTTGACGAACTAAGACTAGAACCTCAAGGCTCACGAACCCAATGCATGAATGCGTTCCACCCACGTGCCAAAAGAAGACTTACAACGCTCGACAACACTCACATGGAAGGCACCAACTCTAGCCAAGTTATCATTTGCCGCTATTCAATAGGGTGCGCCATCATCCCCTCGCCAGGAATCATTCTAACTCTAGGTGATATACGCGTCAATAACCTTGGCGCAACACATCCTAACTGGACCAAGGACTCTAGATAAATCCGACGCGCTAGGAGACAAATACCGATAAGAATACCACACCCATACCCTAAGCAACAGGTCGAAGAGATGCAAGAGGAAGACAACAAGGGGAAATGCAAGCCAATACACGAGTTCGTCAACAACCCAACCCTTTTATCAAGTATAAATTGGTCAATATTTACAATCTAATTTAGCGTTAAATACGTATCTAAATTAACTAGTCTAAATTACAAATAGTCAGTGATTTACAAACCTAACTTAAGATTATATAAAAATCTAATTTAGCGAGTCTAATTTATGAAATTAGACAATAAATGTATATCGAATTAACTTTAATCACATATCTAATTTATCAAGTCTAAAAGAATACTAGTTAATAATTTACAAATCTAATTAAACCTTAAGTAAAAATCTAATTCGCAAGTCTAAATTACAAATTAGACATCAATTACAAATCAATCTATCATTAATACAATCTAATCTTAGCAATACCAATATATATATATATAAAAAAGAACATTCTCGATATCATGCATAATGCTTATGATTATAATGCTATTAATGAATTATCTTCCGACAAGTTATCTAGCCATAATAACAGTATTAAGGTTTTAACAACAACCATTGACTAAACTTGTGGTCTGAGAATGCTATCTTGTATTCAATAAAAGGTGGTTGTCATTATTAATGTTTCACTGTCCAAAGATGTTAAAACGCAGGTGAGAGTTAATTACCATTAAACTCAGGAAATGCATAATCATTATTAATGTTTCACTGTCAAAAGATGTTAAAACACAAGTGATATTTAATTACAATTAAACTCAAGAAATACAAAATCATTATTAATGTTTCACTGTCAAAAGATGGTAAAACACAAGTGAGATTTAATTACCATTAAACTCAGGAAATACATAATCATTATTAATGTTTCACTGTCAAAAGATGTTAAAACGCAGGTGAGAGTTAATTACCATTAAACGTAGGAAATATATAAATGAAAAGGCATTCAAGGCAGGCCATCAATAAATGAAAATGCACTCCTAAAGATGGTAACAACGCAGACCAAATTTAAGTCAGTAACGAAGTGCATTCCAAAGGGCAAATTGTCAGGTACACAGGAAACGAAAGTTGTCTTAAAAAGGAAAAATCGTCAGAGCAATATATCCATGCAATGAAACACATTCAATGTAAAAAAACACAGAGCCATAATATCAGGACATGAAAATGCCTTCAGAAATTGCAGGGCAATAAATAAATGAAAACGCATTCCTAAAGAGGGTAACATTGTTAGGTAACAAACAAAATTCGTAGTCTTGACAATGGAAAAATCGTTGTACATTATACACAACATAATGGAAATATATAATCTCTGTGATTAAATAAATATATAATCGCATTTGTCATTAAATATAATCACATTTTCCATTAATTATGATCGTCTTTGCCATTATATATAATCACATTTTCCATTAAATAAAATCATTGTACATTATACAAAACAAAATGGAAATATATAATCGTTGTCATTAAATAAATATATAATCACATTGTCATTAAACAGAATCATGTTTTCCATTAATTATAATCGCATTTGTCATTAAATAAAATCGATGTACATTATACACAACATGATGGAAATATATAATCATTGTCATTAAATAAATATATAATCGCATTTGCCATTAAATATAATCGCATTGCCATTAATTATAATTGCATTTTCCATTAAATAAAATTGTTGTACATTATACACAACAGGATTGAAATATATAATCGCATTTTTCATTAAATAAACTAAACCACAGAGGGTGTTCGCCATTAATACAGTAATTTTCCAAAGGGAAATCCATTGCCAAGCAATTCGTGTTTTTTTTTTCATTCAATTTTTGAGTTCTAACGCGTTAGTTCTGCTGGTAAAATCACTGTCGAAGTAAAAAAAAAAACATAAAGCAGAGGGAAAACGCAGTGATCACCACAGTAGAGAATCATTGTCAAGTTTCAATAGAATAGCACAACAAAATGGAAATATATAATGTCGTTACTGTGCACAACGTTTGACCCAACCACAGTAAATATATATCACAGTCATCACAGGGTATGTAAATTCGCAGTAATTAGCCAATAAAGCTGACATTTAAATCTATGATATCACAGAGGTTGTTTCAAAAAAAATGCAGATGTCCTTTCATAAAAATTCAGAGGACAATCCATTAAAAATGTAGAGGACAATTCATTAAAAACGCAGAGTACTCACTTGCAAAAGGTGCAAGGACATCCATTAATTAGGAACAATCAATAGGGTTATACAGTTGGGCAGAAACATCCTTCGCTCATCATCCACACACAGAAAAGAAGCTCATTAGGATCTATAGGTCTATTAACACCGAAGTGACGACCATTGATCTAGCTCCTGGCCGACTACTCAAGCGGGTACTGATGAGCTAGGGACGAGGGTGAAGTAAGAAGCACAACTCATCACAAAATGAATAAAACCATAGGATGGTCATGACATGGAGGGATCGAAATCCAAGGGAATCAATCAACAACGAGCTTAAGGATGTGCGGAAATTAAGTTATCAATTAAAATGATAAGTCAAACATTTTATTTACCCAATTAAAAATACAGAATTGAAATCATGAGGTATAGTAAGAATCTACCATGTTGAATCAAGTAAGCGTATCATAGCCCAAGTCGTCCACTCTGAGGTGTTATCCCATGCGCTCCATGAAGCTTCTGCTTGCTGACCGATGAGACTTCACTGGTACCTCCCAGCCAATGCTAGGGGTACTCTTCTTCCCCCTTAGCCCCCTGAGCCGCAAAGGGGCCATGCACACTAAACCAGAGAACAACTAGCTCCTAGCTTGCCTCACAAGGTCGAGATACCACTCCTCACTGATATGGGTATCCCAACTCCCACAAGCTAAGTCAGTCAAGTCTAAAATTCTACAGTGTAACATTACGCATCCCAGAAGAGATCCATCATCCTCCTCCTCCCTCCTTTATATAGAGTTTCTAAGTCATTTACTTTACCAAAATCCCATTTAATTTATTGTCAATAACTTAATTCATAAAAATCCTCCCTGTACATGTGTCACCCATCCCCTTCATTTCACCATAAATTAATTTCATCAATTAATTAATTACCCCTATTTCCCTCACCCACCTAAAATAATTTCTAGAATCGCTCCTAGGTGTCCCCATATTCCCTTGCATAATTTAATGACTTACCCCCTCATTAATTTACTAGTTGAGTTCGATTTAGAAAGTTATTAAATGAAATATACCTTACTAAGTTAGTCATTCTGATTTTTCCTTATGTTTCCTCCTTTTTCCTTAGTTTCCTAATTCTTTTAAATTTCTCCTTTCCCTTTTCATTTAAAACTCAAAATGGCAAGTGTAGAAATTACCTTTTTCCCCTTTTTCTTTTTAATTAATAAATTTTTAATTAGCATATGTAACAAACAATTATTTCCCCTTTTCCCCCCTTTTTAAATTTTATCCCCCAAAAGATTTTTATAAATGAATTGAATTGCTTACCCCCTTCTCATCACATGATTAATGATGATTATCATTATTATATATATATATATCACAAGTATCACTTAGACCTAGACTTTATTTTCCTAGGCTGGGCGACATTTTATTAGGGAAATTGTTTTAAATCTTTCACATCACATTATTCGTTCTAGGGCCATATAGGTTTATTCATTTATTATTTAACAATGCAACATGCCCTTCAGAATGCACTAGGTGCTCCAAGGGTGCCACTCGCCTCTTGAATGACTTGGTAGACATCAAAAACCCCTGAAGTCAATACTCCACCAGGTGATCTTGTGGGAGACTAAGGGCCTCTAAGTAATAAGGCCCCATGCATCATTGTGCACCCCTTATAATCATCGTGAGTGATTGTCGCAGTCGGTCCTCACGACATCGTGGGTCTTATCGAACTAGGTAATCATTAACCTACAGATCGAGCCATGACGGGAGTGCTAGTAGGTTGTGGCAGGGCTGTTGTCCACACCTCTCCCTCAACGTCTCTGGTTAGCATGTGTGACTTGTCTAATGCACATGTGAGTCTGGTCGACAAGCTATCATCATCCTGCATCATCAACGAATCATGTCATAAATAATATCCATAATCATATCATCTAATCAGATGCACAAATGTCACTTATACAACAATCAAACCCCCAATATTCCACTCCCTGACTCGATCTGGAGTCCAAGGGGTTTCGTTGATGCCTCTGCATCCTCGAGGTCCAAAATCCTGTACACTCGAGAAAACTGAGTCAATAGAACCTATGTATTCCAATACAACAAAATAAAATGCCATCAATCCATAATGCCTCATAATCATAATCAAATTCCCAATAGTATAATAATTTGGATCATTTGCAAGAAAGTTTCCTCAAAGAATAAGTTCGCTCAGTGTGCACAAGAGCGGCATGTTACATACACCCCCTCTTGGTCTAAACTTCATCCCGAAGTTTCATAGTACATAAGTACTGAAATAATGTGTATCACCGTAACATAAGTCTATCTATCAAACAAAAATGGAAATTGTTGGTGCATATCATATGCATCCTCCTAGGTCGCCGAGTGCGGACTATAGTTGTCCCACTGGACCTTGACCTGATCTATTGTTCAACGTCATAGCTGTCAAATATGATGATCCAGGATGCATATTAGATCAGCCGTGAGAGCCCCCTCATCTGATACCTGTAAAGAACTCATATCAATAACATGTGTAGGATCACTAATATAATGTCTCAAAATAGATACGTGAAAAACATCATGCATATGCCTCAAAGAATTAGGCAAGGCTAGTTGATAGGCCACAAGCCCCTTCCTCTCCACAATATCAAAAGGTCCCACGAACCTAGGAGACAGTTTATCTCCCTTTCCAGTTGAGCATCAGCATAACTCTTCTGTCGATCCTGCACTTCTTTAATCCTTCGTCTTATTGTTTGCATTTTCTCTTCCATTTCTTGGATCGCTTCTGGTCCCACAAAGAACCTATCCTCAAGTCGATCCCAACTTAAAGGCGTCTGACATGATCGCTCATAAAGAAACTCGAAAGGCACCATCTTAATGGTGCTTTGGTAGTTGTTGTTATAAGTGAATTCTACCAGTGGAAATAATTCTTCCCAGCGCTTTTGTTGGTCCATCACGTACATGAAAAACATGTCTTCCAAGGTATATTTTGTTCATTCAGTCTACCCGTCAGTCTCTGAGAGATACATAAAACTAAAGTTAATTTGGGTTCCCAAGGCCTCTTGGAAACTAGTCCAAAATCGTCCAGTAAACATCGATCCTTGATCAGATATAATCCTCTTAGGCACACCATGTAGCCTCACAATCTCACTGATGAAAACTCTAGCTATGTCAAGTGCCTGATATGTCGTACACACTGGAGTAAAATGAGCACTCTTCATCAGAGTGTTGACTACCAAAAAAATTGAGTCATGTCTCCTTGCCGTCAGTGGCAATCCAACATTAAAATCCATCTAGATAACCTCCCATTTCGATTCCAGATCAGCGTGTAGCTGTAATAATCATGTTGGATGTCTATGTTCAGCCGTTACCTGTTGACATTCTAGACATCTGGCCACATAGTTGACTATGTTTGCCTTCATTCCTTTCCAGAAGAATAAGGATTTAAGATCTGCCTTCATCTTCGTGACTCCCGAGTGAGCCATGTATACTTCTCTATGAGCCTATTTTAGGATCAAGCTCCTCAACTCATCGTTCGGTGGTACGTAAATTTGATTTTTAAACCTCAATAATCCATCGTCATTAAACTAAATCCTTCAAATCTTGGTACCATCATTGTGTTTTGTCTGATAAAATCCTCGACCTATTTGTACCAGTCATCGTCACACTGTAAGGTTAGAATATTTTCATGTAGATTCGTCTGAAGAGGAAACACTGAAAATATGTGTGGTCTCCGACTCAATGCATCTGCCACTCGGTTCATTATACCTTTTATGTAATAAATCTCAAAATCGCACTCGCTAAGAAGTTCTGACCAATGTCGTTGTCGCGCATTCAGGTCACTTTACGTAAATATGTGTTGTAGTCCACAGTGGTCCGTCTTTAGTTCAAATTTTCGTCCAACAAGGTAGTGTCTCCAAACCTTCAAGGCATAAACAATGGCTAACAACTCCAAATCATGCATTGCATAGTTCTCTTCATGCCTTCTCAGTTTCCTCGAGATGTAAGCGATCAATCGACCGTCTTGCATGAAGACTCCACCTAAGCCTTCCTTGGATGCGTCAGTGCATACCAAGAAGTTTGTGTCCATGTGAGGGACCTTTAGTATCGAGGTCGTTGTCAACATCTCTTTGAGCCTCTGAAAATCTTGTTCTTCTTTTGCAACTTCGTGATCAGAATTTCTATCTTCAAAAATATATTAACGAACCTTGGATAGTATCTTGCTAAACCCATGAAGCTACACACTTCCGATACATTCATCGGTGCAGGCCATTACATAATAGCCTCGACCTTTTCCGAATCCACGGTGATATCTTCGTCGGAGATGACATGCCCTAAGTAGTGAATCTTCTATTGATAAAATAAGAATTTGGACAAATTCTCATATAATTTGTGCTCTCGTAGACACTGTAGTACCAAGCGCAAGTGCTCATCATGCTCCTCCATTGTCTAAGAGTAAATCAAAATATCATCTATGAATACTTGGATGAACTTGTCCAAGTACTTGTGGAACACCCCGTTGATCAAACTCATATATACCTCTGGGGCGTTTGTCAATCTAAATGGTAAAACGATAAACTCATAATGCCCAAACCATGTATTAAAGGCGGTCTTAGGGATGTCATCCTACTCGATCCATAACTAGTGATACCCTAATCGCAAATCGATCTTTGAGAACACCGTCACACCCTTCATCTGATCGAATAGATCATTGATCCTTGGAAACGTATACTGATTCTTGGTCATTGCCTTGTTCAATTCATGGTAGTCAATTTAGAGCCTCCACGACCCATCCTTCTTTCTTATGAAGATAACAAGCGCACCCCATGGTAACACACTTGGACATATCAGTCCCAGGTCCAGGAATTCCTTCAGTTGTATTCTCAACTCTTATAACTCCGGGGTCGACATCCGATAAGGTGTTCTAGCTATCGATTCAGTCCCCAGTTTTAGGTCTATGGTAAACTTTGATTCCCTCTCTAGCGACATCCCAGGTAAATCCTTCGAAAATATGTCTGAAAACTCTCTCACCACCGGTAGGTGTTCTATACCTTTCGCTGCTCATTTTTCATTTAACGCAAGGATCACATAAAGCTTACATCCCTTGCGCATGCTCTTTCGTAATTGCAAGGAAGATATGAACCTCAGGGAAACTCCCTGGTTCCGTCCTACAATCACACGTCTTTGTCCCTCATGATCAACCTAGCTCAACCGTTTTATGTTACAGTTGAGTATCCCCTCATGCGATTCCAACCAGTCCATACTAATCAAAATGTCATAAGATCCTAAGATCGTGACGTACAGGTTGGCCCTGGTGAAAAACTCTCCCAGGTTAAGGGTACAACCCATAACCTTTCCTCCAAATTTTTGTTTGGCTCACGAATCCATATCTACGAAGCTAAACTTATCATGTTTGAATTCCTTTACCTTAATCCTTTTTAGCTTTGCACCAAAAATGTAACTCTCGGTAGCACCAAGATCTATCAAAATACTAAGGGTCTGGTCAGCGACAGTACCTGACATATCGAGCACAGTCGACTGGTGCTCTTCCTAGTGGTTATTCATTGTTGCATGAATCCGATGGGCCTTGCCCAAATCTCCCATGGTAGTGGGTCTAGCTGATACAGATGCCCTAGTCCTCTCCACTAGATAGTCACACTGGTAGCGTGGATCCAGACACATCCAACACCCCTTCTTAGGTCCAGTACTCCTAGTACCTGAAGTAGAAGCTGACGACCCATCAACCTAGAATCCTGGTTTGTTCTGTTGAACATGTGTAAACTGCTACTATTGTGGTTGATGTTGTTGTTGATGCGGTGGTCCTTGGTAAGGAGTTCGCTGCTGAGGCATTGGTCGTCGAGGTGTAGTGAAAGTGGAGCCCCTCAAGAAGCCACGATATCCTGGCGTATGTATGGATAGTGTCTGATGCTGGCGCACCATATGACACCTGTCCCACTGGTCTCACTGAATTCCGACTCTGACCCCCACTAACAAGCTCCTCCTCAGCTATGAGGGCCTTCTGGATGACATCATGTAAGGTCTGAGGCATCAGATTCCTAACCTTTGCACGTATTCTTCCATTAAGTCCAAACACGAACCTATTGACCTTAAGTTTATTAGTATTAAGATGCATAGCATACCGAAGCAACTCCATAAAATGGGCCTCGTACTCGGGCACCATACAACCTCCCTGTCGTAAGGCGTTGAACTCGTTCAGCTGATGCTCAATGAATTCCTCTGACATGTACCTCTCTCAGAACCGTTCCTCGAACAGTTCCCATGACACATATTCGACGGCCATGTTTAGGTGCAGTAGGAGCGTCTTCCACCATAGAAGAGCTCTCCCCTTCAGTTGAAAGACCACCATGCGGACCTTCATGTTGGAGGTATAGTCACAAAGTGCAAAGCACATTTTCATATTCTCCAACCATGCCTTGGTGACTGCATCATCCGGGGTACCAAAGAACTTGGGAAATTTCACCTTCTCGAGTTAGCGGTGAATGCCACCACTACCAACCAGACCGCGCAGTGGACCCTGAGGGGGTCCTGGCACCCTGGCCTCATCTTTATCTAATCAGTTGATCAGTGCCTCAGACATGTGCTGAAAATACGTCATCAGCCCAACCACATCACCCACCACTACCGTCTCCTTCCCGAAAACCTGTTCATCTCCCTTAGGGTTATATCCCTCAGGCATGGATGTTGTTGGAGGCATTGTGCCTCCTCTCCTAGCACCCCATCATTTGCCTCCGTGGCTTCCTCTGACCATGATTACCTACACGAATACAAGTCAACTTAATTAGCAACATTATAATCAAATATCATATCAATGAAATCCGTAGTGTTCCCAAGTCGCAGGTTGAACCCGCTCTGATACCATATGTAACGACCCCTTCGTTACGACTATAAGCAGAACAGAAGGTGCAATTTGTTTTATTTTTAAAACAGGATGGAAACAACAATTATAGCTAAACAACACATCTGACGGCAGGCCCACACCCGCTGAACATGCATCATACAACTTTGACTCCACACACTGGCACAAGAGAAACTGGGTGAAACATGCATAAAACAACAAGGAGAAATAACTACCCACCCAACACAACAGGACCATGCCAACAAGCTAAGGGACAACATCCCTCTCCCAACACAACAACCTTGAATAACTAAGACTAGAACCTCAAGGCACACAAACCCAACGCATGAAGGCGTTCCACCCATGCGCCAAAAGCAGACTTACAACGCTTGACAACACTCACACAAAATGCACTGACTCCGACCAAGTTATCATTTTTTTCTATCCAATAGGGTGCTCCATGATCCCCTCATCAGGAATCATGACGACCCCACGTGATAGATGCGTTAATAACCTTAGCGCAACACATCCTATCTAGACCAAGGACTCTAGATAAATCTGACGCACTAGGAGCCAAATACTGATAAGAAGACCACACCCATACCCCAAGCAACAGGTCGATGAGACGCAAGAGGACGACAATAAGGGAAAATGCAAGCAAATACACGACTTCATCAACAACCCAACCCTTTTATCAAGTCTAAATTGGTCAATATTTACGATCTAATTTAGCGTTAAATACAGATCTAAATTAACTAGTCTAAATTACAAACAGTCAATGATTTACAAACCTAACTTAACATGATATACAAATCTAATTTAGTGAGTCTAATTTACCAAATTAGACAATAACTATATATCGAATTAACTTTAATCACATATCGAATTTAGCAAGTCTAAAAGACTACTAGTCAATAATTTGCAAATCTAATTAAACCTTAAGTACAAATCTAACTCGCAAGTCTAAACTACAAATTAGACATCAATTACAAATCAATATACCATTAATACAATCTAATCTTAGCAATACCAATATATATATCAAAACATTCTCGATATCATGCATAATGCTTATGATTATAATGCTATTAACAAATTGTCTTCTAACAAGCTATCTAGCCATAATAACAGTATTAAGGTTTCAATAGTTGCCATTGAATAAACTTGTGGTCTGAGAATGATATCTTCTAGTCAATAAAAGGTGGTTATCATAATTAATGTTTCTCTGTCAAAATATGTTAAAACACAGGTTAGAGTTAATTACAATTAAACTCAGGAAATACATAATCATTATTAATGTTTCACTGTCAAAAGATGTTAAAACGCAGGTGAGAGTTAGTTACCATTAAACTCAAAAAATACATAATCATTATTAATGTTTCACTGTCAAAAGATGTTAAAATGCATGTGAGAGTTAATTACCATTAAACTCAGGAAACACATAATCATTATTAATTTTTCACTGTCAAAAGATGTTAAAACGCAAGTGAGAGTTAATTACCATTAAACGCAGGAAATATATAAATGACAACGCATTCAAGGTAGACCATCAATAAATTAAAATGCACTCCTAAAGAGGGTAACAACGCAGACCAAAGGTAATTCAGTAACGAAGTGCAGTACAAAGGAAAAATTGCCAGGTACACGGGCAACGAAAGCTGTCTAAAAAAAGAAATATTGTCAGAGCAATATATCCATGCAATGAAACACATTCAATGTAAAAAAAATCCAGAGGAATAAGATCAGGCAATGAAAACGCCTTCAGAAATTGTAGGGCAATAAATAAATGCAGACACATTCCTAAAGAGGGTAACATCGTCACGTAACAAGAAAAATTTGCAGTCTTGACAATGGAAAAATCATTGTACATTATAGACAACAAAATGGAAATATATAATCATTGTCACTAAATAAATACATAAGCACATTTTCCATTAAATATAATCGCATGTGCCATGAATTATAATCACATTTGCCATTAAATAAAATCATTGTACATTATACAGAACAGAATGGAAATATATAATCGTTGTCATTAAATAAATATATAATCGCATTGCCATTAAATACAATCGCATTTGCCATTAATTATAATAGCATTTTCCATTAAATAAAATCATTGTACATTATACACAACAAGATGAAAATATATAATCGTTGTCATTAAATAAATATATAATCGCATTTGTTATTAAATATAATCGCATTGCCATTAATTATAATCGCATTTTCCATTAAATAAAATCATTGTACATTATACACAACAGGATGGAAATATATAATCACATTTTTCATTAAATAAACTAAACCATAAAGGGTGTTTGTCATTAATACAGTAATTTGTCGAAGGGAAATCCATTGCCAAGAAATAAGTGTTTTTTTTTAATTCATTTGTTGAGTTCTAATGCGTAAGTTCTGTTGGGTAAAATCGTTGTCGAAGTAAAAAAAAAAAAAAGGCAGAGGGAAAACGTAGTGATCACCACAGTAGAGAATCGTAGTCAAGTTTCAATAGAATAGCACAACAGAATGTAAATATATAATGTCATTGTCGTGCACAACGTTCCACCCAACCACAGTAAATATATATCACAATCATCACAGGGTATGTAAATTCACAGTAATTTGTCAATAAAGCTGACATTTAAATCTATGAGATTCCAGAGGTCGTTTAAAAAAAAAATGCAGAGTTCCTTTCATAAAACCGCAAAGGACAATTCATTAAAAATGCAAAGGATAGCTCATTAAAAACACAGAGTACTCACTCGCAAAAGACGCAAGGTAATCCATCAACCAGGAACAATAAAATGGGTTAGACGGTTGGGAAAAAACATCCTTTTCTCATAATCCATGCACAGAAAAGCAGGGCATTGGGATCTATAGGTCTATTAACATCGAAGTGATGAATATCGATCCGGCTCCTGGCCAACTTCTCAGGCAAGGAATGATGAGCTAGGGACGAGGGCGAAGTAAGAAGCGCAAATCATCACAAATTCAATAAAACCATAGGACAATCACGACATGTTGGGATCGAAAGCCAAGGGAATCAATCAACAATGAGCTTAAGGCTGTGGGGAAATTAAGTTATCAATTAAAATTCTAAGTCAAACATTTTCTTTACCCAATTAAAAATACAGAATTGAAAGCGTGAGGTATAGTAAGAATCTACCGTGCGGAATCAAGTAAGCGTACTGTAGCCCAATTCATCCGCTCTGAGTTGTTATCCTACGCGCTCCATGCAGCTCTCACTTGCCGAACGATGAGACTTCACTGGTACCTCCCAACCAATGCTAGGGGTACTCTTCTTCCCCCTTAGCCCCCTGAGCCGCAAAGGGGCCACACCCACCAAACCAAAGAACAACTAGCTCCCAGCTTGCCTCGCAAGGCCAAGCTACCACTCCTCGTTGAGCTGGGTATCCCAACTCCCACAAGCTAGGTCAGTCAAGTCTAAAATTTTGTAGCATAAAGTTACGCATCCCAAAAGAGATCCATCATCCTCCTCCTCCCTCCTTTATATAGAATTTCTAAGTCATTTATTTTCCCAAAATCCCATTTAATTTATTGTCAACAATTTAATTCACAAAAATCCTCCCCGTACATGTGTCACCCATCCCCTTCATTGCACCATAAATTAATTTCATTATTTAAATAATTACCCCTATTTCCCTCACCCACCTAAAAGCATTCCTAGAATCCCTCCTAGGTGTCCCCATATTCCATTACATAATTTAATGACTTACCCCCTCATTAATTTATTATTTGAGTTCGATTTATAAAGTTATTAAATGCAAGATACCTTACTAAGTTAGTCATTATGTTTTTTCCCTATGTTTCCCTTTCTCCTTATGTTTCCTCTTTTTTCCTTAGTTTCCTAATTCTTTTAAATTTCCCCTTTCCCTTTTCATTTAAAACTCAAAAATGGCAAGTGTAGAAATTACCTTTTTCCCCTTTTTATTTTTAATTAGTAAATTGTTAATTAGCATATGTAACAAACAATTATTTCCCCTTTTTCTCCCTTTTAAATTTTATCCCCCAAAATATTTTTATAAATTAATTGAATTGCTTACCCCCTTCTCATCACATGATTAATGATGATTATCATTATTATTTATTTATTTATATGTTTATATATATATATATATATATATATATATATATTATCACAAGTATCACTTAGACCTAGACTTTATTTTCCTAGGTTGGGCGACAATTTATTAGGGATTTTTTTTTAAATATTTCACATTACATTATTCGTTCTAAGGCCATATAAGTTTATTCATTTATTATTTAACAAAGTGACGTGACCTTTAGGACGCACTAGGTGCTCCAAGGGTGCCACTCACCTCATTTTGTTTCCCTTGCGTGACGTGCCCTTCAGGATGCACTACATGCTCCAAGGGTGCCACTCACCTCTTGACTGACTTGGTAGACATCAAAAACCCCTGGAGTCAATACTCCGCTAGGTGATCTTGTGGGAGACTAAGGGCCTCTAAAGAATAATGCCCATGCTTCATTGCGCACCCCTTAAAATCATCGTGAGCGACTGTCATAGTCGGCTCTCACCACATCGTGGGTCTTCTCAAACTAGGTAATTGTTAACCTACATATCGAGCCAGGGTGGGAGTGCTAGTAGGTTGTGGCAGGGCTACTTTCCACACCTCTCCCTCAATGTCTCTGGTTAGCATGCATGACCCCTCTACTCCAAATGTAAGTCTGGTCAACAAGCTATCGTCAGCCTGCATCATCAGTGAATCATGTCAGAAATAATATCCATAATCATATCATCTAATCAGATTCACAAATGTCACATATACAACAATCAAACCCCCAATAGTCCACTCCATGACTCGATCTGAAGTCCAAGGGGTTTCGTCGATGCCTCTGCATCCTCAAGGTCCAAAATCTTGCACACTCAGGAAAACCGAGTCAATAGCACCTGTCTATGCCAATACAACAAAATAACATGTCATCAATCCATAACACCTCATAATCATAATCAAATTCCCAATAGTATAATAATCCAAATCACTTGCAAGCAAGTGTCCTCAAAGAATAAGTTCGCTCAGTGCGCACAAGAGCGGGATGTTACAATAGAGGATGAATGAGCGTGTGTACAAACCAAGGGAATCAATTAGTTTTCTAGTTGTGAATCAACAACATTATCACTTACATTACCTTAGCAATGGTGTCACCCTAGCTTGGAAAAATTCTGTAAAATACAAAGGATACAGGTCGAAGGTCGAAACCTTATGTCTAGCAGAGTAGAGCAATGGATCTACTACTCACCGCACAATAGCAATATAAAAATGGTTTGGAAGTGAACTCGTATACCAAGTCATAGTAAAGGATGGCATATTAGTTAGGTGATTTATTTAAAGAAACCATAAATGGTTCTAATGGCGTGGCCTATGAGAAACTTACCTCGTAATTAGCCATTAACCTAGTCACGGTTTTAACCCAAATTTTTCTCGGAGTTAGACGTTAAACAAGATTTTGTTAACTTAAGAATTGAATGCGCCAAGATGGGTGTACACCCTTGACATGATCTAGTTGTTGTGGAAGAGTGTCATGTTAATAGCCATATAGATCCTAAGGTCGAGTCCTAGGGTGAGTTCATATTTATTAAAAATTAAATTTGTGGATTTATTTCACATCACCACTATCATATTGATATATTAACAACATCATTTTTCCATAGTACATGCAATGTGACTTAGAGGAGGTACATTATAATCATATTAATAATAGATATAAACTTTTAATTGGGATTGGTTAATCACTTGATAACTAGTACTTGACCTTCATGCCTAAAAGCAAAAACATAATTGCACCTTATGCTTTGCTCGAAGTCATAATGATGGGGATGTTACAAAGGTGTCAATAGTTTGAGATTGTGTTTGCTAATGCAACAATCAACCAGTGATGCGTTGATGGAAAATTGAGATTTTGATAAATCTAATAAGGAGGGTTACATGAGAAGCAAGTCTATGGATATTGAAATTTATCAGTGAATGATTGGATCTCCATAATGTGACTAGGCATTGATTCATTCGTGATCTTGAAGAAGCATTAAGATTTCCACCAAGGTTATGCTTTTGTTGTGGTCTGTAACACCCAATGGCATGACTCTCAAAGTAAATGGGTATGTATAATGGAGGGACAAGTGGATGCATGAGATCGACACCAACGAGTTATAGTGACAAGTTTCTCTTTGTATCCTACATATTAAATTTTGTAGATTTTTGGCATTAATACCTATAGCTTTGTATTCTTGTTTGAGTTGTGTAAGTAGTGAATCAACCTTCTCAAGTGTGCAAGTTTGGTCTGTAATGATTGTAGAAGCCATGTGAGTTCATGTCTAAAAGAGACATAGGATCAGAAGAATGAATATAATATGTGCATGTATTATAGTTTAGAGGTTACGACACATCGAATTACAACTGATTTCAATAAGGTAAAGAGGGCTCTCCCAGAAAGAGGGAGTATCCAGTGAGGTATACTTGACAAGCAAGGTTTTGTACAGTGAAAAAGGGAATTTACCTATAAGTTCGAAATGAAGGATCTTGGCTTAATGCACTATTTGGGACTCAGATACTTCTCAAGTAGAGAAGAAATGTTGCATGGTTATACATACTTTGAATGGGCATGGAGTTCATTGGATAGAAAGAGCACTTCAGGATGTTGCTTTAGCTTGGGTTCTGCCATGATTTCCTAGCTTAGCAGGAAGAAGAATTTTGTATCACTCAGTACAACAGAGATAGAGTACATAACAACTAGTGTGGTAGTTTGTGAAGCAATATGGATTTGAAATCTCCTTTCATATTTATTTGGTCAGATGCTTGAGCCTACATTGATTCACTGTGACATTCAAAGTTGTGTAAGACTATCAATTAATCTAGATTCTCATGAAAAGTCAAATCATGTAGAGAAAATGAGACTCACCAGAAATGATGCTCAAAGATAGGTAGTCTCTAGGAGCAACGTACCTCCTAGGATGAGACCATACCAAATAGCAAAGACATTTCTAGTGACCATGAATGCAAGCTATGGTGATGGACCCTGTGACAGAGGAGGATACAATATGAGATTCAAAGAGAGAAGTTGTAGCAGTCCTGATACATGATTCGAGCCATGAGATTTTGAGGGTGAAGGAATGATATCAGTTCTAGAGTATGTAAAGGAACTCCCAGAGAGAGAGACAGTACTACATCCAAAGGGATTAGAGATTGAGTTACCTCCAGAGAAGGAGGAAGAAATACCTTCAGTGTCAAAGGGAGCATAGACATAGGAGGAGTCACCTCTAGCTCCAGAGGGAGAAGTTATTGAGCCACTCTCAGTTCCATATAGATGAACTGCAGAGGTAGCAACTGTAGAGAGAGAGAGTGAAGGAGACAGTTCCAAAGAGAGTAGCCCTAGAGGAGGGAAGTTGCTGACAGAGTAGAGAAGCTACTCCCAGTCGCAGTGTTTAGTAGTTACAAAGACCGAGAGGGATCAGTTGTAGAATACCAAAGGGAGTAGCTGTAGAGGGAGTGGAGGACCTACTCTGAAGAAAAGAGCCAGATAATGATTTTTAGTAAGCACCCCGAGCCATCTCGTAATTGAGCAGATTGAGTTGCAGCAGAGAAAGTGTACTAGTGTGGTACAATTGGATATGTCTTAGGATATTAAGAGAGGATACAGAGATATATAGTTTTGACCAGGAAGAGAGTGCATTTGACAAAAAATGCACAATAGGGTTTTTATTTAGCTCGAGATTAGTGAGGATTCATGGAAGCAAACTTTTACAGTACTCAGTACTATAGAGGAAGAGTATATCATATCCAGTAACACAAGTCGTGGAAGTAGTGAAGCTTCATAGGATTCTTGTAGAATTTCATCTGAGACATGGTGCAGATGAAGCAACGACGCTTCAACACACAAACAAGTAGATTTTTTACAGTCATCGCATCTAAGAGATGTTTACCATCATCTAGTTGGATAGTTGGTGAACCTCTCTATTGATGAAAATTTCTTCCCTCGTTAAGAGGCAATGCTGATATGATTACATCATGAGACATTATCCCTGGAGGGTTCTATGTGGACTAGTAGGGGGTGATGCAGACTTCATCCTAACATGCCTCATATGGTCATATGAAGGAACCAAGACATTGGTTTCAAAAGGAAACCTCGATATGTCTTGTGAGACATTGATTCCATGAGGGAACCTAGATATGTATTAGACATTGGTTTCATGAGGGAACCTCAATATGTCAAGTATTGGCCAAGATGACTTAGTATGATTAGCCCCAAGGAACTAGCCACCCCTTGTAGAATGATCTAGCTCAAGTCTTGTGTATATCAACTACATTCGTGAGATGGTGCAGAGGAAGGAAGTACTAGGTACAATACCTTCCTATAAATGAACAAGTTGTTGATATTCTTACCAAAACCCTTACCAGGATGAAGTTTGAGTACTTTCATGATAGACTTGGCATGGCAAAGAATGCCTTCCTTGCTCAGAGGGAGTGTTAATGTTTGTATCTTCCTCAGACATTCTCCAAATCAGACTCCTTTGTGATTGATTTTAGTTGATTTGTGAGGACACTTATCCGAGAGGGATAAGTGGCTTTGGGATTATATCCCAACGTCCATTATGGAGAGCACATGAGGACACATCGCTTGTGGAGAACACATGAGGACATGTCAAGGGATTTGACCTTGACGTCACACACTATGGGGAGTTGAACCTAGTGTTTTTAGACGAATAAGCCTCTAGAAGTCCACATGGGAGTGCCATGTGTGACAGAACGTTTGCTACAATATAATAAGTAAGCATCAGGCATACCTTCTCCTAGATTGAGCTGCAGACCAAGGGAGATAGGATGCATTTATCACAAAGGTGTACTTTTGGTAAATGGGCCCAAGTATAGTCCTTCCTTGATCATGACAAGGAATAATATGGACTTGAGGTGTTTTCCATGCCAGTTAGCATCGGTCTTGCATTCACTCACATGGGTGTACCTGTGATAAATGAACCTAGTGTGGTCTTTGTCCTAGTGATGTTGATTTAAACAAGGAATGATAAAGACTCAAGATTCTATATGTTATCACATGCAGACCCACAGTGAGCCTAATCTCAGAGAGAGTCAATTTTCTCAAAGGGAGAGTCGCAGAAGGAGTTTCCCCTATGTTAAGGTGGGAGAGAGACATCTCCCAAGACTGACAGACAAGCGTCATGAGTCTAGGGTGAAGTTTGTATACTGCAGAGACAATATTTGGCATGACGAAGAATATCTTTCTCATTGAGAGAGAGTGTTGATTTTTGGACAACATCGAGAACACATTCTTCCATATATATATATATGCCATGATATTTATAATACAACATATAAATATATGATAAATAAGTAGTTATTTATTATCCAAGGGACACATCCCTTCATGGATGGTCACCATATGTTCTCTATATATGGAACACTCATAATTGTAATAATTAATCAATCATATATCATCTCATATGAAAAATCAACAGAAGTTAGGGCTTCCAATACTGAAGGTAACTATGAAACCTTTTTTTTATTATTGAGAATGCACTGAAAATTGTTTGAATAAAATAGGAGACTGATTAAAATTATCAATAGATTGAAATCATATACCTGAAATTTCTCCTCTATAGATTTCTATGTGATCTACAGTAATACCCCTCAAATTTGTTTCTTAAAAAAATATGAACCCACTCTGAAGTCTTTGTTGATAAATATTTATTGCACAAATATCCCTTCTAAATTTTTGCAAGAAATAAAAGAATGAATAGGGTTTTCCTTTATAAACACAAAAATTGAAATTTGAACATTGTTTCGTTGTATATTTTGGCACATTGATGATAAATGCGCTTGTTTTTTTTTTCAAAAGTTAAATTTTTGGTTTGTTATACAATGAGTAACACACTAGTGTGATGTGTACATATAACGCACCAAATTATTTTTATCATAAATTTCAACGCATTGATAGTAAGCGTGTGTTGTTTTTCTAACTTTCTTCAGTCGGTGCACTATATAGTTAGCAACACACTAGTGTAGTTTGCAAGTAATAACACCATATAACAATTTAATTTGCAAAATGGAAATGTCAAAAATTCGCATTTAAATTTTGTGGATGTTTTGCTTTGTGGAGCCAATAACAGAGGTTGGTTTTTTGGTGCTTCTTTGAATTAAACAAGCCGACGCATTTTTTTATCAATACACGCCAATGTGTCTTTATATGATTAAGCACATCGTCAAGTTATAAAAGTTATTCCAAATTATTTTTTAAGCTAGGTTGTTCTATGCTTCCCGAGATGACGATTTTGGCTCAAATATAGGAAAAAAAATATCATATCTTATGTCTAATTCTTTAGATTCCAAATAATTCCATATCGTTGGAATTACTTCAAGTTGTCTCACACCGATTGTAGAATGTCTATAATTTATTGATAATCCATTTATCTCATTGAATTTATGTTATTTATGTAGGTGTAGTTGAATAATTGTTCATTGAATTTTACAGGAGCAAGATTCGGGATTAAGTTTAGATGCAGAATCTATATCCGTAGTCCCAAAAATCTATAAGCTCTTATCAGGAGAAAGATACTGCAAGAAAATGTTTGATGAAAATGAATAGTTTCTTTACCCTACCAATCCTAACATGCCATCTTCCAGCAACTAGATCGGGTCAACGATATTACACCATGAATTTGATCTCTTTTATGTAGAAAACCCATAGGGCGTAGGAAAAAGTTGATTGAGTAATTGTATTTTTTTATTTTTAATGAAATAATGTAAATATATTTCTTAATTCGACATTTGTTTTATAAAGTGATTGGTTTCATGTTTATTACCGGAAAAAAAATGTTTGTGATTCTAATAAGTGTTTGGTCTAATGTTTGAACGTATTAAATACATTATGTTACTAATATCATCAATGTAATTTTCAATATTTTTACAATCAGGATTTTGATGACGAACAACTTGTCCACCATATATTGTTGCACCCCACTATAATGTCAATTCTTGAGCTTGTTGCTAAACGAAAATAGCTCAGAGAGGAAGTGTACCGAGAATGGTTGAAACAACCACTTATTCAATTCTCACTATGTCCTAAGTCACTAATTAAAAACCTCTACAGTAACTTCACATGTTGGGGATGAAATCAATGATATAGAGGTTGGTATGGATGATTTATTGCAGCATAACCAAGCCATGGAGGGAATGTTGTTAGATGCACTCCAACAAAATGAACTAAGGGATGCGTTGATGTTGTAGATACCTTCTTCTAAAGCCTGAAATATGCTTCCACCACCCCTCTATTTGGTCGACTATAGGGGTCTGGAAGATCTACCCAGCTAGGGACAACAATGTTAATGTACAAATTGAAAGCAATGTATGGTATGTTAGATGCATGTTTCATGACACTTTTGAGGTAACTAAGCATTAAGTCCCCTAATTTTTTAAGTAATCTTATCACACAATGAAGGAAGAAAAGGGTTGATTTTATTCATGCTTAGTGATAGTGTACATTTCTATTTCCCACTAATTGTAGGTTACTCAAAGATAAGGTACTTCTGAGTGATAATGTCTTGTCCGATAACTGCATAGAGGAAAAGAAAATGTTGAAAAATGTTTGGTGTTGAGTACACATCATACCATTGTTAGGAAACGAGAGACACTTCCACGCTAAATCTAGCGGAAGAGAGGAAGAAATATTTAATCAAGAAATTAAATCACAAAGAAAACACACATTATATAGAGATTTTACCCTGGAAACCCAAATCAAGAAAAGCAACATTGCTTGAGCGTTCTTGCAATACCATTGTTTTCCCCATCTTGTAAATATAACTGTTGGGTCGCCAAAGTACCATGTTTTTACCAACCTTTCACTTCACTTTCAATTCACTTTCACTTCACTTTTAACCATATTTCGCTTTCT
>SNQJ01S0045641.1:89410-113301 GCA_010110895.2 Picea sitchensis | reverse complement strand
ATATCATCTTCATGGATTTCTTTCAATGACAACCATCTACATGAGATCGTGACACAAGAAAATAACATGTTTCAACATAACATAATATAATATATTACATTAAATGACAAGTAAAACACGTGTCATTAAGTACAAAAATAATTTGAAAGAACATTTTTCATATAAATCAAAACTATGTCTTACCTCATGTATTTTCCAAGATCATATATAACTTGTTTGACATTGTTGTCAAAGTCATTTGGGAGAGATAGTGGTAGAAAATACTGTAACAACAAAATGAATCGTTATTTGTTTTGACTAAAGTAAACAAGCAAAAATAAAAAAATAAAAGATCTGTAAGGCCAATATATATAAATATGTATAACAAAATCATTACCTTAATGAAGGTATGCCAATCATGTGTTTTTACCCCACCAAATTCACCTTTCTTCGTTAAGATATTTTTTATGTTTGAAGAAAAACTCGTGGGAAATTTAATTCTTTGAATGACCTATTATACATCATTGCTTTGTTTCTCTGTTAATAACCATGGAAGGTTATTTTGGTCTAGTACTCCATCTGATCTATTTGAATATCATATCACACTTCACATTGCATGATTGGCTTCCTGAATGTCAGTACAAATTTTGACAATTTTGTCTTTGTCCCTCCTACCATCTATGATTCGCCCTAATGTTTCAGACACATTCTTCCCGATATGCATTGTATCAAACAAATGAGTTATTTTTAGCTCCTCATAGTAGGGAAACCTCATGAATTGAGCGGGATAAGATTTCATTCCTCATGGAATCCCATTATTAATACCTTCATGATGATTGCAGCCTTCATGAAGCATAAAAGAATTCACAAAAATAATTATCAAATACGGTAAAATAAATTCAATTATTAAAATAAACATTCAAAATATTACACGATCTACGATACATTATGAAATTGAGTACCTTGACGATTTCTATTATATTCCAACCTCCATAGGTGATGTGTCATTCTTCATGGTTTTAAACCAGTCTCTTCTTTCCCATTGAAAAGATGTTTTTCAGTAGTACGATACCTATGGTTCTTAGGAAGAGGGTGCCTATACTCATCAAACACCATATTTCCTAAACTTTTTGAATGACGATACTTCATCATAGGGCCACAATTTGGACATGCAAATTTATCCTTTGTTTGAAGACATGAAACAAATGGATTAATGTCAATTATACAATGAGATTATTTAAAAAGTAAACATATACCATGATAACATTAAAATATTGTATAGTATTAAATAGAAATATTAGAATGCTTATACATACCACAAAAATGTGTTGGTCCAGGGGCATCGTGAATTGTCCATAAAGTATTCAATGGAATTTAAATTTCTTCTCCCGGATTGGTTTACATATGTCGTACATTGTGATGCCAACCCATAACTTTAGTAGCTCGTCGATAAGAGGCTCAATATATACATTCATATCCTTAACCCAGTACTTACCTAATTGTTTGGAATTACACATAATTACTAAAGGAATGATATCATGTAATATATATAATTAAATAAATAAACAAAAGATATTATGCAAAAATTGAAACAAATGAAAATGTTAAATTCAAATAATTAATGTAAACAAATACCTGGAACAATCATTGTCAACATTATGTGCTCCCTGTTTATTGACATCCAAGGAGGAATGTTATTGTTGATAACAAAAATATTCCACACTAAGTAAATAGACCTAATCTCTCTGAATGGATTAACACCATCAGCTGCCAATGAAATCCTAACATTACGAATTTCATCTTTGAAATCTGCCCATTTTTCAGCAATTTCCCTAAATGCAGAACCATCGACAGGAATTCGAAGAACACCATATTAACTTCTATTATGTGCATGGTAATCCATAAATTGTGCTATTCTTTCACACTTGAACAATCGCTGCAAACATGGAATTATGGGAATATGTCAAAGAACCTTTTGAGGCACCCTTTTTTTACTTGATTGGTTCAATATCTACTGATAAGACACTGCAGACATTCGGTTTTCAAAGCATGTTGTCCATAGTATATAATATGGTCATTAGGACATGCATCTATAGTTTGATAATCCATTCCAATGTCTTTCATAATGGCATGCAAACCTCGATATGTGCGAGGTAAAATATTTGACGATGGTAACAAAAATTCACCTCACAATATACAACATAACAAACAACTAGTTAATGTGAGAATATTAATCGTAAAAAATGCATTCTTATTTTACACATTAATTAACACTAAAAAAAAATATAAAAAAATCAACATTTATGTACAGTATGAGATGAAACATATTACATACCATAGTATCTGTGTCATACAAGTGTTCGAAAAATTATTCATAACCTTTAAGTTCACCAACACCAATGTAGTGGAGAGAAGATTTTCTCTTGATCCTTCATAAAGTCATTTATTTGCCTTTTCTAATACAGGTTCATCAGAAATACCATCATTTTCCCCATCCTCATCCAGCTGCGAAAACAAATCTTGGATCATTTGATTTATCCCATCATCTTCTTCCATGGGATCATTAACTTGATTTGTCCTATCATTTTCTTCCATGAGATCCTCATTTGCTTGGGCATGACGATGTTCCTTAGTTTGTACAACATCATATCTACTAATACTTGGTGCAATATTTTGTGGAAAGTTAAAGGGAAACTCTAACTTTATAATTACAAACAATCATGCAAAATTAGTGTATACTATAACAAACATTCAAAAAATATATATACATATATATAATTTTATATAAAATTGACAAAATAAAAAAGGATAATGAATATATAGCTAATTACCATGGGACGATATTCATTCGATCCGCCATCAATGTGACCATATTTCCTACAATGTTTTCTATATGTTGCTATTAAAATTCTTACGAGACGTCTGAGGCAAGATTTTTTACAAGGGCAATAACATCTACCATCACCCTTTTCACCATCTTTACTTTTTCCCCCACCTCTAACAACATTCTGCGACATTTTTCTGCACAAAAATACCCTTTCAAAACCATCGTTGTTATAGCAAGATTGTCACAACATCTTTAAATCGTCAAATATTTATAGGCCAAATTTAGGTCACTATCGTCGCAACTGCAACGATAGTGACATAAAAATATTTTTTTTCCACCTATTTATTTTAGGTCAATTTCAAGGGTAAATTTTGACTAAATTATTATGGTCAACGTTTGTCGCAAGAGCGACGGACAATCTACGGGCGTCACTCGTGAGACAAACATTGACCATAATAATTTAGTCAAACCATAGGCGTCGAGATTACGACGAATACGGGGTAGATTTAGAAAAGACGAACTTTTTCTCTTGCATGTTGCGACGAAAGAGTACTTTCATCGCAAGTGGTCATCGCAAATTTTTCAATATTTAGTAGTGGTATACGCAGGCTGCACCACTACAGCCCACGTACATCAAGATTTTTTCCCAAAAATGAAAATTTGTGGTGGGTTTCCATGTCACGACAGGAGATATATGATCCTTGGCCTTCCATATAATGGAAACGTTCCTACTCCACCCTTCAGTTCCAATTGAAGGCTATAAATGGGCCAATTCCGAGTTATGGAAAAAAGAAGAAAGAATTCAACTTTGAGATCAAAGTTACTCTGGAGAAATTATTTACTTCATATCAAGTCTGTATCCCTTTGTCATTTAAGTCTGAACATAGTGTTCAACCCCCAATTTCTTCCCTTATTGATTGATAACTTCATTTTTTCTCTTTTATGAGCTTGCCTTTGGTGGAGGATTGAAGTGGTGGAGGCCCAGCTGGAAGGAACTTAGTTTCTCGGTTCTGAACCGTTCAGACACGGACATCTGTAACATTTTCACTTTTGTCGATCATATATTAATATAAACACTCTTTTCCCGTCCAATTGATATGTTGCAAATATTTGAATTATTATTCAATGTGTGTATTTGTTATGTATATTAATGTATTATGCTATTGAATGTTCTAAAATGATATATTATTACCATATGCTTTCTTTGCTTGGTTGTTGAGGACTAGTTGCAGGCATATTTCTTTGGGTCAAGTGCTCAACAATGGACTTCATCAAATGTTTGGATGAGGTAGGCCTTTTATCTTGTATTTCTAGCATATTCATTTATATAGCATACTTGAGAATAGAGTTGATTTCTGAAGTCATTCTCGTCTGTTGTGGTTTACCCCTAGCCATAGAGAGATTTTCCTCGTAACAAAATTGGCGACCATACTGGGGATTGAATATTCTTTCTTAGGGTTTGGAGTGTTTTTTACTTTAGATTTATCTCATCCCTATTTCATTTATTTTCGTATCATTGCTTGACGACCTCTGTTCACTCTGATTTTGAGTTTTCCACCCTTCTCCCTTGCCTAGCTTTGTTTTTGAAACATATACATGGGATTTTTCTTGACAATCGTGTATATATGCATGTTGTCCTTCTACAAGTTGTGTACATATGTGTTGTTTCCCTGAACAATCGAATATATCAACCTTCTTTGTTTGTTTGTTGGGTTTGGTGGTTGTTGGGTAGGTTTTGTTGATTATTGAGTCTTCTTGGGTCTCTATAGTGATTGTTAAGTGTCTGTGGGATGACAAGAAACCTGTCTTTGGTTGAATTTTTGGGCGGAGTCTTTCTCATCATCTTTTCATTTTGATTGTCCTTGTACATTGGGATGGGTGTTTTTATCCTTGGTATCCTACTTGAGTTCTTTGTTTCTATACATAGTAGAGTTTTTTATATATCAAGTTGTTGTTCAGTCCATGCATTTTCATTTTTCTTATATTGAAAATACAAAAATATTAGGCATTTTTCATTTCTTGGAATTTTGATCTTTTGAGTCTTTGTCATTATCTTAGCACATGTAAAGAGAGATTGCATTTTTACTTCAGAATTGTAGATTTGAAATTGAAAATTACATTTGTTTTAAGAAGCATAGATTCATTCATTGAAAATTGAAGTTAGGACTTTGCATTGTATTCATATGTACTTTACTTTCTCAGTCATAACATCATGAGTTTCACTATCATACCTTCTGAGTAAGAATGACCACTAAAATTAATGCTATAATTTAAAATCGGTTAGTCACAATTTTATTTTCTAGGGTGCACAAACTAGCTTAGGATTTAGTGCCTTGGAATAGGATTTTGTGAGTAAACTTCTCCAAGGCTATTAAATCAATATATGTGTCTAGCAAAGGGAGTAGAGAAATCCATTCTATAATTGGTAGTATCAAGAGGCTCCACTCACACCAGAGTTAATCACAACGTCATGTGAGGTTGGTTGAAGGGATATCCCCCCGATACCTTCTTAGCATCAAAGATATTTTGGGGGATCTATTCATATCTGGGGATATTGCTAGTGCCCTTACCAATGTGAGAGGCAGTACTTTCAAGGTTTCGGGCTTTGCTACCTTGCCCATACGGTGGATCTAACTTATGATTGTTCGCATGTGCATCGGTTATACATTGGTTTCTTAGTTGCTTGACTTAGTTTCCACATAGGTTACTTGTAGGGGTTATTATGCAGGTACCATGGGTCAGATAAGGGTCGGAAAACACATAGCCTTTATGGAGGATTACCTCTCCGGGAGGATCTGACCAATTGGTTGTTAATCCCATGAGGGCCCCTATAAATCATTTTTTTACCTCCAATATTTAGCAGGGAGTCTCATGCCCCTCTTGCACAAGACATGCCTTCTTTAGGGAGGGAGGCCCCTTTCATGCACTTTACCCCGTTTGTGTGCATATTGGTTGTTTTATTTTTGGTGTTATCTTTGATTACTAGTTGGCCCTAGGATTTATTTTTTGTATCTCGAGTCTTAAGTCATTGTGGAGTCAGACCAGCGTCCCCGTCAGTCCCATTGCTTGTTACAGTTACCACTAGATTTCAAGTATTTTCCTTCTAAAAGGTGTAGAGTTATGAGATGTGGTACACACACCTCTACTATTCAGACTTGTGATTCTACAAGGATGAGTACTAAACTGAGGCTTCAGAACACTGGGAGCCCTTCGACTCCCACACCTACTATAGTTAATGGCACCCCTTCGACCCCTACAAACACAATGGTTGTAGTGTTGGAGCCACTTATCATTACTACCGCACGTCTTATAGTGAATGTTCAATCTCTTGACTCAAACCCATTTGGGTCTCTTGGTCACTCACCAGGCTATAATGTTCAGTCCATCCCTATGCCCTCTAGTCCTTTTTCATATGGTATGCTGAATTTTACTTCACAGTTTTCAAACTCCATCCCAGCTATTGGCCCTAATGATAGAATTGTACTTGGGGGCACTACACCTCCTTATACTCCATTTTAATTTGGTGGTTCTCAAATCCCTCAAATGACTCCTTATATGGGAGGCATTCCCTCTTTTGACCCCAGGTCTAACCCTCTTTCTTCTGGGTGGAGAAACCAACCTGGTGGGAAAGCTTATGCTCTAGTTTCATCCTATACCCTTACCTCCTCAATGCCTATTTTGACCAACAAGTTTGGCATGACGAATCCACCTCTATCCTCCATATTCACACCAAGAAGAGGTCAGTTTCATGCCTTCGACAACCCCCAACCCAGATCCAATCTAGTTGGGGGGAATTTTTACAACCCCCATCAGAACATTCATACTAGAATGATGCCCAACCAACCTCTTATGAATTAGCCTGGAGGACGGTATTAAAATCTTAGACAAGGCCATTGTGCTTACAATAACCCTGGATGGGTTGCAGTTCCTCAAGAACAATCTTTCCCGGGAGCTTGGGGCTAGATGTCACAACCTCGTCTCCCTTTTTTGACCATGCTTAATCTTCCAAAATTATATTAGCTCATTAACGACCTTGTGTATCATGATCCTACATGCCCCCCCATCCCCACCAAGATTCCTTCAGACATTCTGAAATTTGAAGGTAATTATGGCGAGGATCCTGGTGATCACGTTACTAGTTTTCACCTATGGTGCTCCTCGAATTCCCTTAATGACGATTCCATTCAGTAAATATTGTTTCCACACACCCTCATTAGGGTCGCTGCAAAATGGTATATTGAGATACCTAGGGGGCATATGGGACCTTTAGTCATATGGTCTTGGTATTCCTTAACCACTTCCAATTGTTGATTCATTACAATGTTGGCCTATAAATTCTATTGAATTTACACCAGGACACAACCACTCATATCTCATATCATATCCAGCAGTGGTGTAGATGGAAGAGGTTGACTAAGACCTCCATACCCCCAGCCTTTGTTTCAGAATGGTTCCTCAATTCATAGCAACCTCCTATCTCGAAGGATGTTAAAACATCTAGGGTTACCACTGATGAAGAAGAGATCTTCAAAGCCCAATAGTTAGATATTATATACGCTCAGTCTGGTATGTTATACCACATTCTTCCAGATGCACCAAGGTCAACCTATCACCCTAGAAAAAATCTTGAACCTAGTGCCAATGGCATTGTAGGCTTTGCCAATGTAAAATCCCCAGACTCGGTGATAATCCATTTGAAAGAGTTGTCTCTAAACCAATATCTAGAAGGGCCATCTTCGTCTTTGTCTTCCAATCCCACTCTATCGACGGATGTACATTTTGTGCAATCGTCGACCGACCCAAATGGTAACCAACAACCAGGCCGGAATAATAAGAAAGGACATAACAATAATCGTAAGGGTGGGAAAAATAATAATAAACCCAAGGAAAATGGTAATAATGAGAAGACGAATAATAATGTTGGAGAGGGAAAGAAGGAAAGGTGTAAGGTGAAGTTCCCCTGTAAGCTTTTTACAGATGACCACATTACTCGTTTATGCCCCAAACTTGCAGAAGCTGCGAGGATATTATCTCTACTTCCCGTCGTGCTGATGAATCCTTTCCCACATAACCAACACATGGCCTCAAGATCCTCAAACGCTGAAAATGTGGCCGGTGGGAGTCAAAACCCATCATTGCAAGACAATGACTGTTTGTGTATCAATATGGTCAATGATAAAGTTCATGTAGCCACTCGATCTAGTGATTATAGTTATTCACAAGATATACTTGGTCTAGAATCTCCTCCTCCTCCTCCAGAGATGACTTTACAGATTGAAAAACTAGATCCATTGTCTCGTATTCCGAAAGGAGTACTCAAGCGCTCTACCCACAATTCAAATTCTATATCCACGAAGAACTGCTCTATTGTTGAGGACCTGGGTCAAACCCCTTGTGCGATGTCAGCTTTGGAGGTACTCCAGACATTTCCTTCACAGAGGATTGCCTTTTTATCTGTGTTAGGATCTCTAGAACCCAGTGGCTAGAAAGTCATCAAGTTTGACATCACATATGTGAATCCTCGCTTGCCTTACCATGTGGCATTCCAAATCCACATGGGGTACTCAAAGTATACCATCAAACGTGTGGTTGTTGATGAAGGCGCTGCTACATGTGTGATGTCCCTAATATGTTGAAAATCTCTCAACTCTCTGACTCTCTCTCAATCTTTGACCATGTTGACTAATTTTGATGGTCGTTCCTTCCGCTCTCACGGTATTCTTCCTTCCTTTCCGATCCAGTAAGGTGGGAAAAAAGTAGAGGTGGATGTAGAGGTAGTTGATGTGCCTCTTGATTATAACTTGTTACTAGGATGCAATTGGACCTATGCTATGACTGCCATCATGTTGTCCATCTTCCGGACTTTTTTTTTTCCACTCAATGGGAATATCGTGATGATTGACCAATTATCCTTTGCATATGTTAGTCCAAATGCATTTGTTGGACCGTCGATCCCCGTGGTTGGAAATCCTCAACCGAAAACTAAGAATATCATTGTTGGAATGTATTCTTCCCTGATGGGTGATTTTGACTTCATGGCACCGATTCACCAAGTTTATGCCATGTCCAATAGGAATGTTTGATCACAGAGGTTCTCTCCTATATGCACTCCCTATTTTAGCGATCCTTGGACCCTACCTTCCTCGACTTCATCTTGTGAGGGTCAGTCAAATGCTAGAATGGCCATGCCACTATAGGTAGTGGAGATTGTGTATCAAGTTGTTATTGACTCTTCCGTCGATCTAGACACATTACCTCACCAACGGATGAGGAGGATCCCATTCTTAAGCCCATGTGGGCCACTTCGTTGTATTTTTCACAAAACTTACTCGAAGACGCTTTTCCCTCAGATGGAGCTATGATTGAAGCCATGAATGGTTCTAACAAAACTTGGGATGATATACATCATCTCTCTTATTTTCTCCTAGATCTTGAAAGAATCGAACAAGATGACTTTCAATCTACTTTGATTGAGACATTCGGTCATGTTGTAGTTCCACGTGATACGCACAACATTTATGCCATAGGAAATATGGTGAGTATATCTCCTACCATCACCATCGATATCTCTCATACCCTTGGAAAGATTGAAAACGTACATATCGGTGTGGATTGTTCACCAGAAGAAATCCTTATCTACACCTAACTCTTCAAGGAATTCCAAGATGTTTTTGCTTGGTCATATGAAGAGATGCCAAGAATCGACCCTCGTATTGTTGAGCATGATATTAGAACTTATACAGATTTTAAACTTGTTCAACAATGTCATAGAGCTATCAATCCCTAAAAGGCCCCTGCTATTAAGGAAGATGTGGAGAAGCTACTTAATGTTGGCTTCATATACCCAGTTCCCTTGACTAAATGGGTATCCAATCCCGTTCCTTTGAATAAGAAGCAAGGAACTATTCGTGTATGCATGGAATTTCATGACCTGAACAAAGCCTGTCCTAAAGACAACTTCCTAACACCTTTCATCGATCATATTCTCGACGAGTGTGTGAGACGCGAAGTGTTTTCTTTCAAGAATGGATTTTCAGGGTACAACCAAATTCAAATTAAACCCAAGGATCAACACAAGACGACATTTATTTGTCCTTGGGGTACTTTCTCATACTGGAAGATGCATGTCGGCCTTAAAAACACTGGAGCAACCTTCCAACGTGCTATGACCTTTGCATTTCATGATCTTAAGCATATAGTCGAAGCTTACCTTGATGATCTTGCTTATCACTCTCGTAAGAGAGCAGATCACTCTACGCAATATTCAGCTATTTTTTGAAAGACGTCGTTACTATAGAATCTGGTTGAACCCTCATAAGTGCATATTTTGTGTTAGTTGTAGTCATTTTTTGGGATTTCTAGTTTCTAAGACCAGTGTCATGGTAGATTTGTTAAAGGTTGAGGCAATACTTTGATTTCCTCCCCTATGCATTATTCGACAACTTCAAGGTTTACAGGGGAAATCTAACTTTTTCCGTTGGTTTAGAGTAAAGTATAACAATATCAGTAAGGGTTTCATGCATCGTTTGAAGAATGAAACCCCATTTATCTAGGATGAGTGAGACTAGGAGTCCTTCAATGCTTTCAAGAAAGCCTTGTTATCAACTCCTCTGTTGAAGTCTCCTGACTTCAGTAGGGATTACTTTATTTATATCATCATGTCCGAGGAGACAATTGGTATGGTTTTGGTTCAAGAGGATGATGATATTTGCAAGCATGTCATATACTATCTTAGTTGAAACTTAGTCGGTCCTGAGTTCAATTATTATCACGTTGAAAAGTCAACTTTGGTTGTTGTTCACGCAGTCCAACATTTACGCCATTATATATTGTTTTGCAAGACTACTGTGGTTGTTGATGTCAATCCATTTCAATAGGTCCTTACCAGGTGTATCATAGGGGAAAATATAATAAATGGATTGTCATTTTACAAGAATTTGATCTCAATTTCGCTTCTGTGAAATCCAAGAAATCACTAGTCTTCGTGGAGTTAATATCTGACTTTCCACAATTAGATGAGGATGTTATCCATGTTGATTCATTTGTGGATGAGCACATTTTCCTTTTCTCGTCATCCAACCCCTAGTATGAAGGCATCGATCTCTATCTTCAAACCTTGAAGTTCCCTCAGCATTTCTCGCGAGATGACCGACGAAGTGTACAACACCAAGCTAAGAATTACACTATCATCAGCGATAATTTATATCTCCAAGGAATAGACAATATCCTACATTGTTGTTTAATTCACGAGGAAATCGATTTAGTCCTAAACGATTTCCACAGTAGGGCTTGTGGTGGTCATCTATGCGGGCTTGCGACAATCCAAAAAAAATTGTGTGCCAGTTATTATGGCCATCTATCCTTAAAGATTGTGTTTAATTAGTTAAGACGTGTCACCCCTTCCAGGTGTTCACTCAAAAAATGCACTCACATCTATCCCCTCTTCACCCAATCATTACTGTCATTCCCTTCACTAAGTGGGAAGTGGACTTTGTGGATTTCAACCCAACTTCAGCTGGGGGGCATCAACACATTATCATGGTTGTCAATTATTTTACTAAGTGGGTCAAGGCCATGCCCATAGTTAAATACAATGGAAACATTGTTGCCTTCTTTGTATTCAATGAAATTATCACCTGGTTCGGTATCCCGAGTAAGATTGTCACTAATCATGGAAGTCAATTCAGAACAAAATGATGGACGAGATAGAATCTAAGTTGAGGTTTAAACATGGCCATTCTTCCCCTTATTACCCCCAAAAAAATGGACAAGTAGAGGTCGTCAACAAGTCTTTTAAGACCATTTTGTATAAAAATGTCAGCCAGAGTAAGTCTAACTAGCACATTATCCTATATCCCACACTCTGGGCATACCAAACCTTGGTCAATATTACCACCTGTTTTTCCCCTTTCCAGTTAGTACACGGTGTGGAATCGATATTACCTATTGAATGTGAAATCCCTTCTCTTAAGTTGGCAGTCCCGCTCCTACCTGACACTTCCGATCCCAAGCAACGCCTTGTACACCTAGAGAGTCTTGATGAGTAGTGTCGAGACACCTCTACGACTATTGAGGAGAATAAATTATGTGTCAAGATTCAGTACGATAATTTTTTTTGTCCTTGGTTGTATGTTGAGGGTGACTTGGTCCTCTTATATGATCAAGAAAAAGAACCTCTAGGGGCAGGAAAATTTAAACCCATGTGGCACGCTCCCTATATCGTGTAATGTGTCTTAGAAAAAGAAGCCTATAAGTTAGAAGATTATGAAGGGAATATGTTGGTCGAGCCCAAGGATAAAATATACTTGAAAAGATATTATGCTTGAGCCCCAATATTGGGAGGAACTCTTTGTATACTAATGTAATTTAGTGTATATATATTTTCCCTTTCTTTTTCATCTTCAACTTGATTATCATGTTTTCCCTTGGTTGGAAGATGTCAACGAAGTATTTGGTCTACTTAGGATTCCCAGATGGAGCCAGTTGTCATACATGGAACTTGGCTTCCGTTGCTTGGGTGGTTTACTCATGTGAGGGTCTACTAGTGTCTTTAGGTGGCATATGCCTAGGGCCATCCATGAATAAAGTGGTTGAATATAACGTCGTTATAGAAATTTTGCGTGATGTTATCTCACATGGTATTCACTCTTTAGAGGTTCACTTGGATTCATAGTTAGTAGTATGTCAGTTGAACGACAGTTACCACGTGCGTGATCCTACTTTACTCTGACGATTCCTACTGGTACGTCTTTTAGAATGACAGTTTGATTTTATTACTTATTATCACATATCTAGGAGTTCTAATTATGTATCTGATGCTTATGCTAATTTTGTTTTATATTGTCATTTGTGACATAACTAAAGAAAAGAAAACCATCTCATCAATGTACACATTATAATATAATTAAATCCGAAGATCCATGTTTTATATATATTTCAAAAAATATGGTGTTTATAGTACAAAATTGGTGCTAACACCCTCAATACACATATACAACTGATAATACAAGATCCACGACATCTACGCATGTGGCATAGGATGTGTGTGATGATAACAAACTACGGTTTTTGCGAGACGCCGAAAGAGTTGCACCCAATCTCTCGTCACACCAATCACTTGTTGTTGCATGGCTTCCGGAAGATCCTCTACCTGAACCATCAGAATCCTATGAGTCAAATGAGATAGGTTTCCCTACACGTTTTGAAGGACTCTCTCTACTTCTCCTCCTACCGCCTCATCCCCCCTATGCCTCTGACAATGTTGGGGAAGCCCGTCTGGTCGTCGCAGACCCACATCTGCGTCACACAAGTGTCTAGTTAGTACTTAAACATCATCCAAAAATATTTTCGTTTCACTATACAAAAAAATGAAATATTTAAAAACATTTGACATACCTATGTCCTCGTAGGTGGTCTGTGCTGGGAGTGGCATGTCAGGGTCCTCTCTGAAGTTGATCCCTGCATATGGGTAGTCATCCAGAGAAATGACCTGTCACCTCCACCAGTATAATAATTCCTCGTTGTAGGGTGTGGTAACCCTACCTCACCCCTTTCATCTCATTACCTCGGTCCACCATGCCATGGTTGGATCGCGAGGTCCTCTCAGAAGAATCTTGACTTTCGGTCCCAAACCTAGAACCCGCTCGAAGAAAAACCTGCATAAGATAGAGGAAAACACGAAGTTCCTCTTGCTACCATGTTTTCACTCTGTCAATTGGCTCTTCATATTTTCCAATAGTGATGTAAACCAATCATATACTGTTGGTGTCAAGCACTCTACAACATAGAACATGAACAACCTCAATGCCTGGTGCAACGAAGTCGATCCTATGATCCTTATCAATGCAAGGACAACAATCTTGACACTAAGATTGTTTATAGCTCGGATGGGGAGTTGACTCTGGACATTTGGGGTCCCTTCTACACAGTGAGCATATATGTACTTCTCTATCTTCATACCGCTCCCAGATCCCCTGGATTTGAGGTTCACTACCTCACCTTGGCACGATAACCCAGTTAAAAAGTATACATCCTCAAATTCAATCCTCGATGGTTTCCCATCGAGGTTGAATCTCTCACTATCAGGATCCTAGTAATCTACAAGAATATCAAGAAACCTTACATGGGCCCTCATCCCTTTGAGTGCCAAAAATATATACAAGCCACATCTTTTCAAGGCCATTTGGGCCCCCAAATCTTTGTCCACAACAGCATCTACCTCATTGTGCTCCCTTTCCCTCCATTCTAGCACCATCCTGCCAGATAAAAGTCAAATTTTGATTTAGCAACAATAGAAAACATTGATTACAGACTTGTACGCAGGATACTGCATTTACAGTCGCATATAGGGCTAAGTACACGTGCCCTATATTTGACACAGTCATGTATAAACTCACGTATATGTAACCCGATAAATGATAGCCCGCATACACTGAATTACTCAATTCATGCCCTAATCTACTCAAATTTTGAAACCTAATTTAAAAATCTAATCCTACAAAAAGGAAGAGGGGGAGAGGATTTACCTGGTCCAGACGGTTTATGATTTCGTCGCTCGATGCTCCCGCAATCACTAGATGAAGATTGGAGGTATTTTGGTCCAATTTTCACTATTTTGGTAAAAAGTCAAAATGACATAGTAATTTTTGGTTTTGTTACTATTTATAACAATTTTTACCCACTTTCTATAATTTTGAGTCATTTTTTCACCTAATGGACTAATACAACAGTGGATTCAGTTGGTTTTTGTAGTTTTCACCATGGATTCTTGCATATTTCAACGTTATGTTGGTCCTTCGTAACCATGGGCAGGTATTTTCACTACCCAACATATAGGATATGTATCCATCCCACCATGCACTTTTTCATTGTTCTATAACTGTCACTCATATGCCTTAGGTATGAACCCATTTTCTATGACACATAACCTTACATCTTCTATAAGACGTGTCGTTATCAAGTGGTAGAGACTTACCAAACATGGGTACCCTAGTTAGATCCTTTGCTTCATTTGGTGCTCATGCAAAGATGTTTTCCGTAGGACCAGGAATCCCTTATAGTTTATACATGACTTTATGTTGATCCTCAATTATTACTCATAAACATGCTTCATTATACCTAGAGTACTCCCAACTGAGTTTAATTTAAACTCTTTTCCAACTTGTCTTCAAAAAGTGAAAAGATTGCCAAGTGAACTTGTCTCTTTCACACTCGTAAATTGGATTCGAAAGGATGTCTATTTGGTACAAGCTTATCCATTTTTCACACCAAGTAGACTAAAGATAATGAAAAAGGACATTTTTTTGTGTTAATTTGTGATTTCATCTCATACCCTTGCTTGTAGTATTGAGCCTATACCTCGTTCTCACTTTGTGTTATAAACCGTTTTCCTTAGCAGTTTTTCATCCTCAACCAAGAAGAGCCTCGTTTATATCATTCACAATTTGACACCCTATACGCAAGAGGGAACATTCCCCCGAGTGTCCATCTCTTGCATGCATCTCTTTTCATTGATCATAGGTATGTTCCACATATGGAACTAGTTTTGCTTACTTGCGACACTTGTTTCCTTCTCTGTATCATAGCATTCATTTGTCTATGAAAAATAAAAAAATGCGGGTGGGAAGGGAGGATTATCTTATATTGGCAACATTCGTGTCGCCTTTAAACAAAGAACAAAGTTATTAATTCCATTTGTCATCATAATTTTGGGTTTAGCATGGCCTTACGAAGTTGAGCTTGTTACAGAGAGTTTTCTCTACTGTTTGGTTACTCTTATAGTCCCTATGGAGAATTTCATTGATGCCTCCTTCATCTCATGGTTTCATCATTGAGTCTATGTTGTCGGAGTCTTCCATATGTCTCATACTCTTGTTCAAAGGAAGTCTATTAGTTTGTCTCTTCTATACCCTTAGTTTTTCTCAGAGTCACATGATACTATAGTCCTATCATGCACCCTGGCCCTACTTTCATCATCGGTAGGTAACCTTGAACACAACAGTCGACATTTCATGATTGGTCATTGACTGGGTGGTTTCCCTTGTGTTCGAAAGCAATAAATCTATTCACACATTGGGATTCATGCAATGTCTTGTATTCCATTAGCCTTATTGGTGGTTTTCTTTCCTTTGTCAACAGTTCTCCTCATTGGTTGTTGTTCAAAGGGTCTTTTTTGTGTATCTCTTTCACTTGGAACACACAAAATATGCACAGGGTCGTTGGTTCGTGAACATGTTCTTTGTCTGATTTCCTCCAAATCATGAAGCTTCTTCTTTGTACCTCATTCTGAATGATGAGAGATGCCTTATTGCTCTCCTTTCATCGGGTCTCCTTCCATCAACTTCATCTCATCGATTATGGAAACGAAACCTAGATTCTTATGAGTACCTTGAGACTTGTAGTCATTAGTGGTAGGTTATCTCACCATCAACAGTTGGGAATACATCAATGTCTCCTGATCGATGGATTCTTCAAGTGTTTGACCCTGACTCCTTTATTCACACTTGTAAGAATGTACTCAGTGCCTTGATACCTACTTTCATTATCGATAGTTTGTCTCACATTTTTTAATGGTATACCTCAATGACTAGTAATCAAACGATATCTCATTGTGCTTGACCTCAACTCCTTTATTCACATAATGTAGGATTTCACCTTTGGAGGATTTTGTATAAGACTTGAAGACATCAGTATGTGGCCACAACTTTTCTGAGTTGTTGCTTCCTTTTCATGGGACTGATACCTATATGAATCCAATGACCATGGGAGATCATATTGTACTCCATTGTATATAGATATCTCCAGATTGATTTTGAGATTGGTTCTACTAGGCCTTGTTCATGACTATGATAGCCTTTGGCATGTAATTGCATTGGTACTTTCCTATTCATGGCCACGGACATTTTTTTGGTATATTTTCACATGGATTTGTAGTGTAATTCAAATTGGCAGCCATGTATGCAAAGTAAGTACATAATGTAATGGGCAACTAGTTCTTCCAGCTGGTTCTCCATCACTCCACTTCTAGGTTTTTATAATGTATTTTGGCCATCACAGATACTCCTCTGACCTCACACATTAGGGGGTATATGTTATAGCAAGATTTTCCTCACCCTATGCAATCTTGCACTGAGGGTCGTTTTCCATTTCCCTATGCATACTTTTCATCCCTTTTTGCAAAGTCCAGAGATAAAAAATATTTTTTTCCACATGTACGCACCTTGCCTGCTATACATCATGTGTATACGTAGGTTTCACCACTACAACCCACATACATCAGGATTTGTGCCCAAAAATGAAAAATGGTGTCAGGTTTCCATGTCACGATAGGAGATCTATGATCCTTGGCCTTCCATATACTGGAAATGTTCCGAGTTGACCCTTTAGTACCATTTGAAGGCTATAAATGGTACAATTTTGAGCTATGTAAAAGAGGAGAAATAATTCAACTTTCAGAGAAAAGTTACTTTAGAGAAATCATTAACTTCATATTGACTCTGCATCCCTTTGTCCTTTAAGTCTGAACACAGTGTTCATCCCCCAAGATCTTCCCTTATTGATTGAGAACTTCATTGTTTCCCTTTTATGAGCTTGCCTTTGGTGGAGGATTGAAGTGGTGGAGGCCTAGCTGGAAGGAACTTATTTTCTCAGTTCTGAACTGTTCCAACACAGAAGTCTATAACATTTTCACTTATGTTGATCATATATTAATAGAAATACTCTTTTTCCCGTCCAATTGATATCTTGCAAAATTTTGAATTATTATTCCATGGGTGTATTTGTTATGTATATTAATGGATTATTATATTGAATGTGCTAACATCATATATTATCACCATATTCTTGCTTTGCTTTGTTTTTGAGGACTAGTTGTAGGTATATTTCTTTGGGTCAAGTCCTCAATGGTGGAATTCATCGAACGTCTAGATGAGGTAGGCCTTTTATATTGCCTTGCTATAATATTTGTTTATATAACATACTTGATAATAGAGTTGATTTCTATAGTCATTCTCATCTGTTGTGGTTTACCCCTAGCCATAGAGAGATTTTCCTTGTAACAACCCTCTGTATGCAAAGAAAACAATAAGTGGGAGAATGTTGGGTATGTGTTATATTCTTTGCACAGCTAGAAGTAAGAGGGGTAAGAGGGGGGCAAAGAGACCCCTTTCCTAGGGGGTCATAGGGGGGTGGAGCCCCCCTATCTGAGGGGTCGAAGGGGGTGGGATCTCCCCTATGTGGGGGTTTGGAGGAAGTGCCCCCAAAAAACAAAATTGGAAGTTTTTTGCATCCATTCTTGGGTGATTTTTAGGCACATCGTTTTCGCCAATGGTTTTCTATTTTGAGTTAAGGAATTAAGGTTTTGACTAATCCAGGTTATTGGATTAAGGTTTTGGATAATATGGGATCATATATGTATATTTTATTGTAAACAATGTATGATGAGATGAGTATAGAAGATGTTGGTTTTCCCTGTTTGGGTTTCCACAAAAAAAATCTAGGTGTAATGTGTGTGTATTCCATTGTATATTTGATGTTATTTTATTGAAAATATGTTTGCAGTAAATAATTATACAAGGTTAAAATATACAATTACTCACTAGTTTTTCATCCTCGTTTAGTTTGTTCCTAAAGAACCACTTGGTGCCAATTACATTCTTGTCTTTTGGTCTAGGAACTAACTCCCAAGTTTCATTTTTCTCAATCTAATATAATTCTTCATTCATAGCATTAACCCATTTTTCCTCTCTGATAGCCTCCTCTAATTTATTCGGTTCTATTTTAGATAGTAGAGACATATGTGCATGTTCTGGTGATCTTCCCAATTTCCTTCTTGTTTGGACACGTTGGTTGTTATCACCAATAATTAGTTCTTTAGGATGGTTCTTTTGAACATATCTCGAGGGGGTATTTTTGTAATGTCTAGGAGCTTCCTCTTCTTATTCTTCTACATTATCATTCTCATAGTCTTTCTCTTCTCCTTCTTCTTCTTCTTATTCATTATCTTCCTCACTGTCTTTCTCTTCTTCACTATAGCCTATTATTTTTGGTTGGTCATTTGTTTGCATCTTGATCCTTCCAGGATTTTCATCATCCACTCTTACATTTTCACTCTCAACATTTTTTTCTAATCTTAGATTTAAACATATGTAATCCTTTTTTTAGAGTAATACCGAAGAAAAATACCTTCACATCATATCTTTTTATGTAGCATTTGTTTCCAGAAACCTTAATGTGTTTGACATTTTTTTTCCTTCCTTTCCATAATTCATATGGATTTTTGTCATTCTTAGCTTACAGTTGTGCTCTATTCAGAATATAGATAGTTGTGTAGACTGCATCCCTCCAAAATATATCTGACAATTTATCTTGATTTAGCATAGTTCTGGCCATTTCTTGCACAATCCTGCTTTTCCTTTCAGCCACTCCATTTTTTTGAGGAGTTATTGCAGCTAAGAAGTGTATTCTTATTACATGATCTTCACATAATTCATTGAACTCATCTGAAGTGAAATATCCTCCATTATTTGATCTTAGGCATTTGATCTTCAAATCTGTTTCATTTTCAACTAATGATTTGAATGCTTTGAACTTCCCAAAGTATTTTAATTTATGATTGAGAAAGGATACCCAAGTCGTTCTTTTGTAGTCATCAATGAGTTGCATTAATTAAATATTACCTTGCATAATTTGTGATTTGGTTGAACCACAAATATCAGTGTGGATGAGATCCAAGGGTCTTGATGTTGAATATTACTTGGTTCAAAATCTCACTTTTGTTTGTTTCCCATGTTGACAATGTTTACAAATTGGGTTTGAGGGCCTGATTATTTTTTTCATAACTCTTATTGCCTAGTTGTTATTGACCTTAACTATGTTGTCAAAACTTAGATGTATCATTCTCTTATACCACAAACAAATTTCTTCTGCCTTTCCCACACAACATACTTCTCTTCCAATTTTATTTAGAATGTATACATTGTTTGGGGTTCTGATTGTTCTTGCTACCAATATTTTAGTGTCTTCTTTTCATATTATGCATTCCTAGGAGTTAAAAAGGAGTTTGTTTCCTTGGTCACACAACTGACTAACACTTAGAAGGTCACTCTTTAAATATTCAACAACAAAACATTTATTGTTGTGGCCTTCTAACTTCTGAGGATGACTTTACCTTTCCCAATTATCTTGGCAGATTTATTATCTTCAAATGAAACACTTCCTCCCTTCTCTTTCTTTATCTTAAGACATTTGTTTTTTATCACTAGTCATGTGTCTTGAGCATCCATTGTCTATGTACTAATATCTTTCTTTTTCTTGAGCATGCATTGCTAAATCACATTCTTTGAGAGAGATCTTGTCTTGTTTCTTCATCTAGACTCTGGTGTTATTGTTGACATCATTATGGTTTTCAATAGGGGGCCATGTCCAATTTTTCAATCATGAGCTTTAGGGCCAAGGTCATGGAATTTATAACATTCAAGATCGTAGTTAACTAGTCAAGCAAATAAATCTTGTTTCTATTGTCAACAAGATTTTTAACTTTGTTGTACACATAATTATTTCTTGGATCATTGTACATGCCTCCATTTCTTATTTGATCATTCCTTGGGTATGCTCTCTAGTCTATTTCCTAATGTCCAAAATTGTTGCATGAAATTGTTTTACCAAGAAAGGTATATTCATACATGTTCATGGTTGGCCTTCTTGGTGTTGTTATCGCACAAGTTATAGATTGGGAAAATCCCAACACAAACCACAAAATGGAGACAACTAAGAGAACAACTACCCACTGTCACCTTATATAGCTATTCTCGTCACTTTAGAAGTGAAGGTATTACATCAAAGGGGGAATCCTAGTGACCCTAGGGGGAATGAGATGGAAAGTGTATAGATGAAGTACATTCCCCCTATAGGTCAATATAGAGAGTGAAAAAAGGATTGAGAAATATTCTTGGTGGTAGCCAAAAGTTTCCAAGAGACCAAAGTACCCTTAAAGAGTGGTGTACCTACCCGAGACACAAGAACAAGCCAAGTATATGCATATAATGTTAGGTGGACAAGAAATTTAAGCATGTTTTCCCTAATTACAGTAATAAAAAGTGATGTATATCAACAACAAGAAGATAATGAAAACTGCAAATTAAAGTTGCTCAAATCTTAGTAAAAAGTACAAGAAACGAGATAGTGAATTACTAGTTTATCTCAAGAAGATAGCATAAAACTTTAGCAACAATGTAAGTTTTTTGTAAACAAGTTCTACAGAATTAATTATCAGCCTTATGGATGTAAAAAAAAATTTATTACAACAAAGAAATCAGCCATCAAAACTTTCCAATAATTCACCCAAAAAGTGTGCTAGCCTCAATAGATCAATGTGGCAAACTTTTAGCAACTTTCGACAGTTGAGTAGTGAGTTATTAGTGAAAATGTATTAGGGTTTATGCAGACCTAATGGATGTAAATTAAAAATTATAACATCATGAATAAATACGTAGCCAATTGAGACACCCTAGTGGCTCAACCAAGCACATAAAGCATAGAATTGATTCCAAATTTGACAATCTCAAAAGAGTGATTTTTCACGTTTACCGAGGAAATTATTTTATATATCCAACGCAAAAATCAGATTTGTGCCTTTAATATTTGGGTGAATGGAGTCTTTAAACACAAGTTGAATAAAAAATATCCCTAGGGGTGTAATATTGTTACTCCCTTTGGTATGATAATCAAACTAGGGTAAAGTCTAGGAGGGCATACACACTCATATTCCTCCTAGCAACCCTTGCAAAATGACTTGTAAACTTAGAAAATTAAATTAATATTAGTGGAGGGTATATCCAACATACTCCTCCTAGGATTTAAACCAACAATAACCAAGAAAGAGAAAAAAGTAACTAACAATGCATATTTTTCCTTACTAGTTCCAAGAAAGAGAGAGATCAAACCCTAGTTCACCAAGAAAATTACCATCCAATAGCAAGAAAGAAAGTATCCAAGAGGTGCACATCCCCTTAGCTCATCCAATCACCAAGAGATAACACCGAAAATCATTTGTTATAAAAATAGGATCGCGGAACAATAAAATAAAACAAATTATGAAATAAAAAAAAAAAGATACACAATACAATAGAGACACAAATATGCATGGTTCACCCAGTGTGGGCTACGTCCACTAGAGAAATTTCCATGTCCTTCCTTTTTATTATCCAGCAAAATGAAGGGATACAAGCTACAACACACCCGTTGTAACTTCCTCTTCTTTCTCTCACAGTCTCCTCTCTCATAATACAATATTCACAATGATACATAGTCATAATACAATTCCCTCATAAAAGAAGGTTGCCTTCTATGGAAAAAAAAAATCCTAACATAACTTCTACCGTCAGATCTACGAATTTATAATGAATGGTCCATATTTACTAAGAAATTGAAATATACATTTACAAGGAAATTTCTCCTTCGGGGGATTTTCTTCTGAAGCCCCATCAGGGGATGCTGCCCCCATACCCCCCAGCTAGGGGGGTGAGCCCCCCAGACCCCATAGGGGGGAAAATCCCCTCCTGCAACACCCCTATGTGGAGGGATGTATAGTCTTCATGGGGTATAAACATGGATGAAAATAAAGATATTTGAATCAGGAAGATAATCAGACTCCACAACCAACAATCTCCCACTTGGAGACCCATCACAACAAATCCATTGTTGTTGTATCTGCTGGACTATAATCCTTCTTGGACCTAGAAAATTTCTCATCTTCACCTTCATGCTTGAAGACCAATTGAAACTGAGCAAAAACTCAGTTTCTCCCTGGTTACTCCCTTTGTTAACATGTCTGTAGGATTATGGCTAGTATGTATCTTTTCAACCTTCAATTGTCCATCTTCCAAGACAGATCATATGAAATGGAAACTGAGTTTAATATGATTATTCTTTGAATGGAAGGTTGATTTATTTTCCATATGAATGGCACTCTCACTGTCACAGTACAACCTGTTATTCTCCTGCTTCTTTCCCAATAACTATAGAAACCTATGTAACCAAACCATTTCTTTACCAACCTTTGTAGCAACAACATACTCTTCTTCTTTTGTTGAAAGTGAAACAACCTTTTTTATTTTTGAAATCCAACTTATTGTTGTTCCATCTACAATAAAAACATATCATGTGGTTCTCCTCTTACTATATTTATCACCTTCCATATATGAATCAACATATCCCTGTAGAACAATGTCTAAACCTCCAAAACATAATGCATGAGTAGAAGTACCTCTCAAATACCTGAGAATCCACTTTACTTCCTCCCAATGTTCTTTTCCTGGATTGTTCATATACCTGCTCACAACTCCCACTACATGTGCAATATTTGGTCTTGTGCAAACCATCGCATACATCAAGATACCAATTGTTGATGAATAAGGGACCCTGGACATGTATTTTATCTCCTCGTGTTTCTTGGGACACAATTCCTTGGTTAATTTTAAATGGATTTCCAAATGTGTACTAACTGGTTTTACGTTTTGCATTCTAAACCTCTCCAACACCTTCTCTATGTACTCATCCTGAGACAATGTCAAATTGCAATTTTTCCAGTGTCTTTTTATTCTCGTACCAAGGATTTTCTTTGTAGAACCCAAATCCTTCAACACAAATGAATTAGATAATTTCTTCTTGAGCACATTTATATCCTACATATTAGACCCTGCAACAAGCATGTCATCTACAAACAATAGCAAGATAATATAGCTTCCATTTTCTATCTTAAAAAAAAACACAATGATCACTGCCTTGGTGCCTGCTTTAGGCCATAAAATCTCTTCTTCAACCTGCATACCAAATTTTCTTTCCCTTTGACCTCATACCCATATAGCTTTTGCATATAAATCTCTTCATTCAAATCCCCATGGAGAAAAGTTGTTTTTACATATAACTATTTAAGATGAAAATTCTACTACCACAAGACATAAAGTAATCCTAATTGAAGTAATCTTAAAAATAGGAGAAAATATTTCATTAAAATATATACCTTTCTTTTGTGCAAACCCCTTTACAACAAGTCTATCCTTGTACCTCTTTTTTCCTCCATCTTCTT
>SNQJ01S0045641.1:64130-88819 GCA_010110895.2 Picea sitchensis | reverse complement strand
AGGAATGATATCATGTAATATATATAATTAAATAAATAAACAAAAGATATTATGCAAAAATTGAAACAAATGAAAATGTTAAATTCAAATAATTAATGTAAACAAATACCTGGAACAATCATTGTCAACATTATGTGCTCCTTGTTTATTAACATCCAAGGAGGAATGTTATTGTTGATAAAAAAAATAGTCCACACTGAGTAAATAGACCTAATCTCTCTGAATGGATTAACACCGTCAGCTGCCAATGAAAGCCTAACATTACGAATTTCATCTTTGAAATCTGCCAATTTTTCAGCAATTTCCCTAAATGCAGAACCATTGACATGCATTTGAAGAACACCATCTTCACTTTTGTTATGTTCATGGTAATCCATAAATTGTGCTATGATTTCACACCTAAACAATCGCTGCAAACATGGAATTATGGGAATATGTCAAAGAACCTTTTGAGGCACCCTTTTTTTACTTGATCGGTTCAATATCTACTGATAAGACATTGCGGACATTCGGTTTTCAAAGCATGTTGTCCATAGTATATAATATGGTCATTAGGACATGCATCTATAGTTTGATAATCCATTCCAATGTCTTTCATAATGGCATGCAAACCTCGATATGTGAGAGGTAAAATATTTGACGATGGTAACAAAAATTCACCTAACAATATACAACATAACAAACAACCAGTTAATGTGAGAATATTAATCATAAAAAATGCATTCTTATTTTACACATTAATTAACACTAAAAAAAAATATAAAAAAATCAACATTTATGTACAGTATGAGATGAAACATATTACATACCATAGTATCTGTGTCATACAAGTGTACAACAAATTATTCATAACCTTTAAGTTCACCAACAACAATGTAGTGGAGAGAAGATTTTCTCTTGATCCTTCATAAAGTCGTTTATTTGCCTTTTTTAATACAGGTTCATCATAAATACCAACATTTTCCCCATCGTCATCCCGCTGTGAAAACAAATCTTGGATCATTTGATTTGTCACATCATCTTCTTCCATGGGATCATTAACTTGATTTGTCCTATCATCTTCTTCCATGAGATCCTCATTTTCTTGGGCATGATGATGTTCCTCAACTTGTACAACATCATTTCTACTAATACTTGGTGCAATATTCTGTGGAAAGTCAAAGGGAAAATCTAACTTTATAATTACAAACAATCATGCAAAATTAGTGTATACTATAACAAACATTCAAAAAATATATATACATATATATAATTTTATATAAAATTGTCAAAATAAAAAAAAATAATGAATATATAGCTAATTACCATGGGACGATATTCATTCGATCTGCCATCAATGTGACCATATTTCTTACAATGTTTTGTAGATGTTTCTATTAAAATTCTTATGGGACGTATGCGGAAAGATTTTTTACAAGGGAAATAACATCTACCATCACCCTTTTCACCATCTTTACTTTTTCCCCCACCTCTAACAACATTCTGCGACATTTTTTCCGCACAAAAATACCCTTTCGGAACCATCGTTGTTATAGCAAGATTGTCACAACATCTTTAAATCGTCAAATATTTCTAGGCCAAATTTAGGTCACTATCGTCGCAATTGTGACGATAGTGACATAAAAATAATTTTTTTCCACCTATTTATTTTAGGTCAATTTCAAGGGTAAATTTTGACTAAATTATTATGGTAAACATTTGTCGCAAGAGCGACAGACAATCTACAGGTGTCGCTCGTGAGACAAACATTGACCATAATAATTTAGTCAAACCATAGGCGTCGAGATTGCGATGAATACAGGGTAGATTTAGAAAAGACAAACTTTTTCTCTTGCATGTTGCGACGAAAGAGTATTTTCGTCGCAAGTGGTCATCGCAAATTTTTCAATATGTAGTAGTGGTATACGCAGGTTGCACCACTACAACCCGCATACATCGGGAGTTTTTCCCAAAAATGAAAAATTGTGTTGGGTTTCCATGTCACGATAGGAGATATATGATCCTTGGCCTTCCATATAATGGAAACGTTCCTACTCGGCCCTTCAGTTCCAATTGAAGGCTATAAATGGGCCAATTCTAAGCTATGGAAAAAAGAAGAAAGAATTCAACTTTGAGAGCAAAGTTACTCTGGAGAAATTATTTACTTCATATTAAGTCTTCATCCCTTTGTCATTTAAGTCTGAACACAGTGTTCAACCACCAATTTCTTCCCTTATTGATTGATAACTTCATTTTTTCTCTTTTATGAGCTTGCCTTTGGTGGAGGATCGAAGTGGTGGAGGCCCAGCTGGAAGGAACTTAGTTTCTCGGTTCTGAACCATTCAGACACGGACGTCTATAACATTTTCACTTTTGTCGATCATATATTAATATAAATACTCTTTTCCCATCCAATTGATATGTTTCAAATATTTGAATTATTATTCAATGGGCATATTTGTTATGTATATTAATGGATTATGCTATTGAATGTGATAAAAGGATATATTATCACCATATGCTTTCTTTGCTTGGTTGTTGAGGACTAGTTGCAGGCATATTTCTTTGGGTCAAGTTCTCAACAATGGACTTCATCAAATGTTTGGATGAGGTAGGCCTTTTATCTTGGCTTGCTAGCATATTCGTTTATATAGCATACTTGAGAATAGAGTTGATTTCTGAAGCCATTCCCGTCTGTTGTGGTTTACCCCTAGCCATAGAGAGATTTTCCACGTAACAAAATTGGCGACCATATTGGGGATTGAATATTCTTTCTTGGGGTTTGGAGTGTTTTTCTCCTTATATTTATCTCGTCCCTATTTCATTTATTGTCGTATCATTGCTTGACGACCTTTGTTCACTCTGATTCTGAGTTTTCCACCCTTCTCCCTTGCCTAGCTTTGTTTTTGAAACATATACGTGGGATTTTTCTTAACAATCATGTATATACACATGTTTTCCTTCTGCAAGCTGTGTACATACGCATTGTTTCCCTGAACAGTTGAATACATCAACCATCTTTGTTTGTTTTCTGGGTTTGGTGGTTGCTGGGTAGGTTTTGTTGATTATTGAGTCTTCTTGGGTCTCTATAGTGATTGTTAAGTGTCTGTGGGATGACAAGAAACCTGTCTTTGGTTGAACTTTTGGGCGGAGTCTTTCTCATCATCTTTTCATTTTGATTGTCCTTGTACATTGGGATGGGTGTTTCTATCCTTGGTATCCTACTTGAGTTCTTTGTTTCTATACATAGTAGAGTTTTTTATATATCAAGTTGTTGTTCAGTCCATGCATTTTCATTTTTCTTATATTGAAAATACAAAAATATTAGGCATTTTTCATTGCTTGGAATTTTGATATTTTGATTCTTTGTCATTATCTTAGTGCATGTAAAGAGAGATTGCATTTTTACTTCAGAATTGCAGAGTTGAAATTGAAAATTACATTTGTTTTAAGAAGCATAGATTCATTCATTGAAAATTGAAGTTAGGACTTTGCATTGTATTCATATGTACTTTACTTTCTTAGTCATAACATCATGAGTTTCACTATCATACCTTTTGATTAAGAACGACCACTAAAATTAACGCTATAATTTAAAATCAGTTAGTCACGATTTTATTTTCTAGGGTGCAAAAACTAGCTTAGGATTTAGTGCCTTGGAACAGGATTTTGTGAGTAAACTTCTCCAAGGCTATTAAATCAACATATGTGTCTGGCAAAGGGAGTGGAGAAATCCATTCTATAATTGGTAGTATCGGGAGACTCCACTCACACTGGAGTTAATCACAACGTCGTGCGAGGTTGGTTGAAGGGATATCCCCCCGATACCTTCTTAGCATCAAAGATATTTTTGGGGATCTATTCATATCTGGGGATCTTGCTAGTGCCCTTAGCAATGGGAGAGGAAGTACTTTCAAGGTTTCGGGCTTTGCTACCCTGCCCATATGGTGGATATGAATTATCATTGCTCACCTGTGCATCGGTTATACATTGGTTTCTTAGTTGATTGACTTAGTTTCCACATAGGTTACTTGCAGGGGTTATTCTGCAGGTACCATGGGTCAGATAAGGGTCAGAAAACACACAGCCTTTATGGAGGATTACCTCTTCGGGAGGATCTGACCAACTGGTTGTTAATCCCATGGGGGCCCTTATAAATAATTTTTTTACCTCCGATCTTTAGCAGGGAGTCTCATGCCCCTCTTGCGCAAGACATGCCTTCTTTAGGGAGGGAGGCCCCTTTCATGCACTTTACCCCGTTTGTGTGCATATTGGTTGTTTTATTTTTGGTGTTCTCTCTGATTACTAGTTGTCCCTAGGATTTATTTTTTGTATCTTGAGTCTTAAGTCATCGTGGAGTCATACCAGTGTCCTCGTCGGTCCCGTTGCTTGTTACAGTTACCACCAGATTTCGAGTATTTTCCTTCTAAAAGGTGTAGAGTTATTAGATGTGGTACACACACCTCTACTATTCAGACTTGTGATTCTAAAAGGATGAGTACTAAACTGAGGCTTTAGAACACTGGGAGCCCTTCGACTCCCACACCTACTATAGTTAATGGCACCCCTTCGACCCCTGCAACCACAATGGTTGTAGTGTTGGAGCCACTTATCATTACTACCGCACGTCCTATAGTGAATTCTCAATCTCTTGCCTCCAACCCATTTGGGTCTCTTGGTCACTTACCGAGCTATAATGTTCACTCCATCCCTATGGTCTCTAGTCCTTTTTCATATGGTATGCCGAATTTTACTTCACAGTTTTCAAACTCCATCCCAGCTATTGGCCCTAATGATAACATTGTACTTGGGGGAACTACACCTCCTTATACTCCATTTTAATTTGGTGGTTCTCAAATCCCTCAAACGAATCCTTATATGGGAGGCATTCCCTCTTTTAACCCCAGGTCTAACCCTCTTGCTTCTTGCTGGAGAAACCAACCTGGAAGACAAGCTTATGCTCAAGTTTCGTCCTATACCCTTACCTCCTCAGTGCCTATTTCGACCAACAAGTTTGGCATGATGAATCCACCTCTATCCTCCATATTCACACCAAGAGGAGGTCAGTTTCACGCCTTCGACCACCCCCAACCTGGATCCAATCTGGCTGGGGGGAATTTTTACAACCCCCATCAGAACATTCATACTTGAATGATGACCAACCAACCTCTTATGAATCAGCCTGGAGGAGGGTATTAAAATCTCAGACAAGGCCATTGTGCTTACAATAACCCTGGATTGGTTGCAGTTCCTCAAGAACAATCTTTCCCGGGAGCTTGGGGCTAGATGTCGCAACCCCGTCTCCCTTTTTTGGCCATGCTTAATCTTCCAAAATTATATTAGCTCATGAACGAACTTGTGTATCATGATCCTACATGCCCCCTCGTCCCCACCAAGATTCCTTCAGACATTCTTAAATTCGAAGGTAATAATGGCGAGGATCCTGGTGATCACGTTACTAGTTTTCACCTATGGTGCTCCTCGAATTCCCTTAATGACGATTCCATTCGGTTAATATTGTTTCCATGCACCCTCATTAGGGTCGCTGTGAAATGGTATATTGAGCTACCTAGGGGGCATATGGGACCTTTAGTCGGATGGTGTTGGTATTCCTTAACCACTTCCAATTGTCAATTCATTACAATGTTGGCCTATAAATTCTATTGAATTTATGCCAGGACACAACCACTCATATCTCAGATCATATCCAAGAGTGGCATAGATGGAAGAGGTCTACTAAAACCTCCATACCCCCGACCTTTCTTTTAGAATGGTTCCTCAAGTCATTGCAACCTCCTATCTTGAAGGATGTTAAAACATCTAGGGTTACCACTGAGGAAGAAGAGATTTTCAAAGCCCAACAGTTAGATCTTATATACGCTCAGTCTGGGATGTTATACCACATTCTTCCAGATGCACCAAGGTCAACCTATCACCCTAGAAAAAATCTTGAACCTCGTGCCAATGGCATTGTAGGCTTTGCCAATGTAAAATCCGCAGACTCGGTGATAATCCATTTGAAAGAGTTGTCTCTAAACCAATATCTAGAAGGGCCATCTTTGTCTTTGTCTTCCAATCCCACTCTGTCGACGGATGTACATTTTGTGTAATCATCGAACGACCCAAACAGTAACCAGCAACCAGACAGGAATAATAAGAAAGGACGTAACAATAATCGTAAGGGTGGGAAAAACAATAATAAACCCAAGGAAAATGGTAATAATGAGAAGATGAATAATAATGTTGGAGAGGGAAAGAAAGAAAGGCGTAAGGTGAAGTTCCCCTGTAAGCTTTTTACAGATGACCACCTTACTCGTTTATGCCCCAAACTTGCAGAAGCTGCGAGGCTATTATCTCTACTTCCTGTCGTGATGATAAATCCTTTCCCACATAACAAACACATGGCCTCGAGCTCCTCAAACGCTGAAAATGTGGCCGGTGGGAGTCAAAACCCATCATTGCAAGACAATGACCGTTTGTGTATCAATATGGTCAATGATCAAGTTCATGTAGCCACTCGATCTAGTGATTATAGTTCTTCACAAGCTATACCTGGTCTATAATCTCCTCCTCCTCCTCCAGAGATGACTTTACAGATTGAAAAACTAGATCCATTGCCTCGTATTCCAAAAGGAGTACTCAAGCGCTCTACCCACAATTCAAATTCTAGATCCACCGAGAACTACTCTATTGTTGAGGACCTGGGTCAAACCCCTTGTGCGATGTTGGCTTTGGAGGTACTCCAGACGTTTCCTTGACAGAGGAATGCCTTTCTATCTGTGTTAGAAGCTCTAGAACCCAGTGGCTAGAAAGTCATCAATTTTGACATCACAGATGTGAAGCCTCGCTTGCCTTACCATGTGGCATTCCAAATACACGTGGGGTACTCAAAGTATATCATCAAACGTGCAGTTGTTGATGAAGGCGTTGCTACATGTGTAATGTCCCTAATATGTTGGAAATCTCTCAACTCTCCAACTCTCTCTCAATCGTCGACTGATTTTGATGGTCGTTCCTTCCGCTCTCACGGTATTCTTCCTTCCTTTCTGATCCAGTAAGGTGGGAAGACAATAGAGGTGGATGTAGAGGTAGTTGATGTTCCTCTTGATTATAACTTGTTACTAGGATGCAATTGGACCTATGCTATGACTGTCGTCATGTTGTCCATAATCCAGACTCTTTTTTTTCCACTCGATGGGAATATCGTGACGATTGACCAATTATCCTTTGCGTATGTTAGTCCCAATGCATTTGTTGGACCGTCAATCCTCGTGGTTGGAAATTCTCAACCGACAACTAAGAATATCATTGTTCGAATCTATTCTTCCCTGATGGGTGCTTTCGACTTCATGACACCGATTCACCAAGTTTATGCCATGTCCAATAGGCCTTTTTCATCAGAGAGGTTCTCTCCTATATGCACTCCCTATTTTAGCGATCCTTAGACCCTACCTTCCTTGACTTCGTCTTGTGAGGGTCAGTCAAATTATAGAATGGCCATGCCACTATAGGTAGTGGAGATTGCGTATCAAGTTGTTATTGACTCTTTCGTTGATCCCAATCCCATTACCTCACTGACCGATGAGGAGGATCCCATTCTTAAGCCCATGTGGGCCACTTCGTTGTATTTTTCACAGAACTTCCTCGAAGAGGCTTTTCCCTTGGATGAAGCTATCATCGAAGCCATGAATGGTTCTAACAAAACTTGGGATGATATGCATCATTGCTCTTATTTTCTCCCATATCTTGAAAGAATCGAACAAGATGACTTTCAATCTACTTTGATTGAGACATTCGGTCATGTCGTAGTTTCACGTGATACGCACAAAATTTATGCCAAAGGAAATATGGTGAGTATCTCTCCTACCATCACTATCGATATCTCTCATACCCTTGGTAAGATTGAAAACATACATATTGGTGTGGATTGTTCACCAGAAGAAATCCTTATCCACACCTAACTCTTCAAGGAATTCCAAGATGTTTTTGCTGGTCATATGAAGAGATGCCAAGAATCGACCCTCGTATTGTCGAGCATGATATTAGAACTTATACATATTTTAAACTTGTTCAACAATGTCGTAGAGCTATCAATCCCTGAAAGGACCCTGCTATTAAGGAAGAGGTGGAGAAGCTACTTAATGTTGGCTTCATATACCCAGTTCCCTTGACTAAATGGGTATCCAATCTCGTTCCTGTGAATAAGAAGCAAGGAACTATCCGTGTATGCATGGAATTTCATGACCTGAACAAAGCCTGTCATAAAGACAACTTCCTAACACCTTTCATCGATCAGATTCTCAAAGAGTGTGTGAGACGCGAAGTGTTTTCTTTCAAGGATGGATTTTTAGGGTATAACCAAATTCAAATTAAACCCAAGGATCAACACAAGATGACATTTATTTTTCCTTGGGGTACTTTCTCATACTGGAAGATGCATGTCGGCCTTAAAAACGCTGGATAAACCTTCCAACATGCTATGACCTTTGTATTTCGTGATCTTAAGCATATAGTCAAAGCTTACCTTGACAATCTTTATTCTCACTCTCGTAAGAGAGCATATCGATTTACGCACCTTCGACTAGTTTTTGAAAGACGTCGTTACTACAGAATCTGGTTGAACCCTCATAAGTGCATGTTTTGTGTTAGTTCTAGTCATTTTTTGGGATTTGTAGCTTCTAAGACCAGTATCATGGAATATCTATTAAGTGTTGAGGCAATACTTTGATTTCCTCCCCTACGCACTATTCGACAACTTCAAGGTTTACAGGGGAAATCTAACTTTTTCCGTCGGTTTATAGTAAAGTATAACAATATCACTAAGGGTTTCATGCATCTTTTGAAGAATGAAACCCCATTTATCTGGGATGAGCGAGCCCAGGAGTCCTTTGATGCTTTCAAGAAAGCCTTGTTATCAACGCCTCTGTTGAAGTCTCCTGACTTCAGTAGGGATTACTTTCTTTATATCGTCATGTCCGAGGAGACAATTGGTATGGTTTTGGTTCAAGAGGATGATGAGATTTGCAAGCATGTCATATATTATCTTAGTTGAAACTTAGTCTGTCCTAAGTTCAATTATTATCACGTTGAAAAGTCAGCTTTGGTTGTCGTTCACGTAGTCCAACATTTATGCCATTATATATTGTTTTGCAAGACTACTGTGGTTGTTGATGTCAATCCATTTCAATAGGTCCTTACCAAGTGTATCATAGGGGGGAAATATAATAAATGGATTGTCATTTTACAAGAATTTGATCTCAATTTTGCTTCTGTGAAATCCAAGAAATCACTAGTCTTCGTGGAGTTAATATCTGACTTTCCACAATTAGATGAGGATGTTATCCATGTTGATTCATTTGTGGATGAGCACATTTTCCTTTTCTCGTCATCCAACCCCTGGTATGGAGGCATCGATCTCTATCTTCAAACCATGAAGTTCCCTCAGCATCTCTCGCGAGATGACCGACGAAGTGTACAATACCAAGCTAAGAATTACACTATCATCGACGATAATTTATATCTCCAAGGAATAGACATTATCCTACATTGTTGTTTAATTCATGAGGAAATTGATTTAGTCCTAAACGATTGCCACAGTAGGGCTTGTGGTGGTCATCTATGCAGGCTTGCGGTAACCCAAAAAAATTGCGAGCCAGTTATTATGGCCATCTATCTTTAAAGATTGTGTTTAAGTAGTTAAGACATGTCACCCCTTCCAGGTTTTCACTCAGAAAATGCACTCACATCCAGCCCCTCTTCACCCAATCATTACTATCATTCCCTTCACCAAGTGGGCGGTGGACTTCACGAATTGCAACCCAAATTTGGTTGGGGGGAATCAACACATTATCATGGCCATCAATTATTTTAATAAGTGGGTTGAGGCCATGCCTACAGTTAAATCCAACGGGAATATTATTGCCTTCTTTGTATTCAATGAAATTATCGCCCAGTTCGGTATCCCGAGTAAGATTGTCACTGATCATGGAAGTCAATTCAGAACGAAATGATGGAAGAGATAGAATCTAAGTTGAGGTTTAAACATGGTCATTATTCCCCTTATTACCCCCAAGAAAATGGACAAGTAGAGGCCACCAAAAAGTCTCTTAAGACCATTTTGTATAAAAATGTCAGCCATAGTAAGTCTAACTGGCACATTATGTTATATCCCGCACTCTGGGCATACCGAAACTTGGTCAAGATTACCACCGGTTTTCCCCCTTTCCATTTAGTACATGGTGTGGAATCAATATTACCTATTGAATGTGAAATCCCTTCTCTTAAGTTGGCAGTCGTGCTCGTACCTGACACTTTCGATCCCGAGCAACGCCTTGTACACCTAGAGAGTCTTGATGAGCAGTGTCGAGACACCTCTATGGCTATTGAGGAGAATAAATTATGTGTCAAGATTCAGTATGATACTTTTTTCTATCCTTGGTTGTATGTTGAGGGTGAATTGGTCCTCTTATATGATCAAGCAAAAGAACCTCTGGGGGCAGGAAAATTTAAACCCATGTGGCACGCTCCCTATATCGTGTAACGTGTCTTAGAAAAAGGAGCCTATGAGTTAGAAGATTATGAAGGGAATATGTTGGCCGAGCCTAAGGATAAGATATACTTGAAAAGATATTATGCTTGAGACCCAATATTGGGAGGAACTCTTTGTATACTAATGTAATTTAGTGTATCTATATTTTCCCTTTCTTTTTCATCTTCAACTTGATTATCGTGTTTTCCCTTGGTTGGAAGATGTCAACGAAGTATTTGGTCTACTTAGGATTCACAGATGGAACTAGTTGTCATACACGGAACTTGGCTTCCACCACTTGGGTGGTTTACTCATGTGAGGGTCTACTGGTGTCTTTAGGTGGCATATGTCTAGGGCCATCTATGAATAAAGTGGTTGAATATAATGGTGTTATAGAAATTTTGCGCGATGTTATCTCACATGGTATTCACTCTTTAGAGGTTCACTTGGATTTTTAATTAGTAGTATGTCAGTTGAACGATAGTTACCATGTGCGTGATCCTACTTTACTCTGACGATTCCTACTGGTACGTCTTTTAGAACGACAGTTTGATTTTATTACTTATTATCACATATCTAGGGGTTCTAATTATGTATCTGATGCTTATGCTAGTTTTGTTTTAGATTGGCATTTGTAACATAACTAAAGCAAAGAAAACCATCTCATCAATGTACACATTATAATATAATTAAAGCCGAAGATCCATGTTTTATATATATTGCAAAAAATATGGTGTTTATAGTACAAAATTGGTGCTAACACCCTCAATACACATATACAACTAATAATACAAGATCCACGACATATATGCATGTGGCATAGGATATGTGTCATGATAACAAACTACGGTTTTTGCGAGACACCGAAAGTGTCGCACCTAAGCTCTCATCACACCAATCACTTGTCGTTGCATGGCTTCTAGAAGATCCTCTACTTGAACCATCAGAATCCTATGAGTCAAACGAGACAGGTTGCCCTATACGTTTTGAAGAACTCTCTCTACTTCTCCTGCTACCACCTCATCCCCCCTGTGCCTCTGATGATGTTGGGGAAGCCCGTCTGGTCATCGTAGACCCACGTCTGTGTCACACAAGTGTCTAGTTAGTACTTAAACGTCATCCACAAATATTTTTGTTTCACTATACAAAAACACAAAAAAAAAAAATATTTAAAAAAATTTGACATACCTATGTCCTCCTAGGTGGTCTGTGGTGGGAGTGGCATGTCAGGGTCCCCTCTGAAGTTGATCCCTGCATAGGGGTAGTCATCAAGAGCAATGACCTATCACCTCCACCAGTATAATAAATCCTCGTTGTAGGGTGTGGGCACCCTACCTCACCCCTTTCATCTCATTACCTCGGTCCACTGTGCCATGGTTGGATCGTGAGGTCCTCTCATAATAATACTGACTCTAGGTCCCAAACTTGGAACCCGCTCGAAGAAAAAACTGCATAAGATAGAGGAAAACCCGAAGTTCCTCTTGCTACCATGTTTTCACTCTGTCAATTGGCTCTTCATATTTTCCAGTAGTGATGTAAACCAATCATATACAGTTGGTGTCAAGCACTTTACAACATAGAACATGAACAACCTCAATTCCTGGTGCAACGAAGTTGATCCTATGATTCAGATCAATGCAAGGACAACAATATTGACGCTGAGCTTGTTTATCGCTTGGATGGGGAGTTGAATCTCGACCTTCGGGGTACCTTCTACATAGTGAGCATATATTTACTCCTCTATATTCATACCACTCCTAGATCCCCTAGATTTGAGGTTCACCACCTCACCTTGGCACGATAACCCATTTAAAAAGTATATATCCTCAAATTCAATCCTCAATGGTTTCCCATCGAGGTTCAAGCTCTCACTATCAGGATCCCAGTAATCCACAAGAATCTCAAGAAACCTTACATGGGCCCTCATCCCTTTGAGTGCCAAAAATATATACAAGCCACATCTTTTCAAGGCCATTTGGGCCCCTGGATCTTTGTCCACAACAGCATCTACCTCATTGTTCTCCCTTTCCCTCCATTCTAGCACCATCCTACCAAATAAAAATCAATTTTTGAGTTAGCAACAATAGAAAACATTGATTACATACTTGTACGCAGGCTACTGCATTTACAGTCGCATATAGGGCTGAGTACACGTGCCCTATATTTGACACAGTCGTGTATAAACTCACGTATACGTGACCCGATAAATGGTAGCCCGTGTACATTGAATTACTCAATTGGTGCCCTAATTTACTCAAATTTCGAAACCTAATTTAAAAATCTAATCCTACAAAAATGAAGAGGGGAAGAGGAGTTACCTGGTCCAGACGGTTTATGATTTCGTCGCTCGATGCTCCCACAATCACTAGATGAAGATCGGAGGTATTTTGGTCCAATTTTCACTATTTTGGTAAAAAGTCAAAATGACATAGTAATTTTTGGTTTTGTTACTATTTATAACAATTTTTACCCACTTTCTATAGTTTTGAGTCATTTTTTCTCCTAATGGACTAATACAACAGTGGATTGAGTTGGGTTTTGTAGTTTTCACCATGGATTCTTGCAGATTTCAACGTTATGTTGGTCGTTCGTAACCATGGGTGGGTATTTTTACTACCCAACATATAAGATATGTATCCATCCCACCATGCACTTTTTCATTGTCCTATGACTTTCACTCATATGCCTTAGGTATGAACCCATTTGCTATGACACAGAACCTTACATCTGCTATAAGATGTGTTGTTATCAAGTGGTAGAGACTTACCAAACATGGGTACCCAGTTAGATCCTTTGCTTCATTTGGTGCTCATGCATAGATGTTTTCCGTAGGACCGAGAATCCCTTATAGTTTATACATGACTTTATGTTGAACCTCATTTCTTACTCATAAACATGCTTCCTTATACCTAGAGTACTCCCAACTGAGTTTAATTTAAGCTCTTTTCCAACTTGTCTTCAAAAAGTGAAAAGATTGTCGAGTGAACTTGTCTCTTTCACACTCGTAAATTGGATTCAAAAGGACGTCTATTTGGTACAAGATTATCCCTTTTTCACACCAAGTAGACTAAAGATAATGAAAAAGGACATTTTTTTGTGTTAAGTTTTGATTTCATCTCATACCCTTGCTTGCAGTATTGAGCCTATACCCTGTTCTCACTTTGCGTTATAAACCGTTTTCCTTAGCAGTTTTTCATCCTCAACCAAGAAGAGCCTCGTTTATATCATTCACAATTTGACACCCTATACGCAAGAGGGAACATTCCCCCAAGTGTCCATCTCATGCATGCATCTCTTTGCATTGATCATAGGTATGTTCCAATTCTGGAACTATTTTTGCTTACTTGCGACACTTGTTTCCTCCTCTGTATCATAGCATTCATTTGTCTATGAAAAATAAAAAAATACGGGTGGGAAGGGAGGATTATCTTATATTGGCAGCAGTCGTGTCGCCTTTAAACAAAGAACAAAGTTATTAAGTCCATTTGTCATCATAATTTTGGGTTTAGCATGGCCTTACGAAGTTGAGCTTGTTACAGAGAGTTTTCTCTACTGACTGGTTACTCTTACAGTCCCTATGGATAATTTCATTGATGCCTCCTGCATCTCATGGTTTCATCATTGAGTCTATGTTGTCGGAGTCTTCCATATGTCTCATACTCTTATTAAAAGGAAGTCTATTAGTTTGTCTCGGTCATACCCTTAGTTTGTCTCAGAGTCACATGACACTATAGTCCTATCATGCACCCTGGCCCTACTTTAATCATTGGTAGGTAACCTTGAACACAACAGTCGACATTTCATCATTGGTCATTGACTGGGTGGTTTCCCTTGTGTTCGAAAGCAATAAATATATTCACACATTGGGATTCATGTAGTGTCTTAGATGCCATAGCCTTATTGGTGGTTTTCTTTCTTTTGTCAATAGTTTTCCTCATTGGTTGTTGTTCAGAGGGCCTTTTTCGTGTATCACTTGGAACACACAAAATATGAACAGGGTCATTGGTTCGTGAACATGTTCTTCGTCTGATTTCCTCCAAATCATGAAGTTTCTTCTTTGTACCTCCTTCTGAATGATGAGATATGCCTTAATGCTCTCCTTTCATCGAGTCTCCTTCCATCGACTTCATCTCATTGATTCTGGAAACAAAACCTAGATTCTTATGACTACCTTGAGACTTGCAGTCATTAGTGGCAGGTTATCTTACCATCGACAGTTGGGAATACATCAATGTCTCCTGATCGATGGATTCTTCAAGTGTTCGACCCTGACTCCTTTATTCACACTTGTAAGAATGTACTCAGTGCCTTGATACCTACTTTCATTATCGATAGTTTGTCTCACATTTGTTAATGGTATACCTCAATGACTGGTAATCAAATGATGTCTCATTGTGCTCGACCTCAACTCCTTTATTCACATAATGTAGGATTTCACCTTTGGCGGATTTTGTAGAAGACTTGAAGACATCAATATGTGGCCACAACTTTTCTGAGTTATTGCTTCCTTTTCATTGGACCGATACCTATATGACTTCAATGACCATGGGAGATCATATTGTACTCCATTGTATATAGATATCTCCAGATTGATTTTGAGACTGGTTCTACTGGGCCTTGTTCGTGACTATGACAATCTTTGGCATGTAACCGCATTTGTACTTCCCTATTCATGGCCATGGACAGTTTTTTGGTATATTTTCACATGGATTTGCAGTGTAATTCAAATTGGCAGCCATGTATGCAAAGTAAGTACATAATGCAATGAGAAACTAGTTCTTCCAGCTAGTTCTCCATCACTCCACTTTTAGGTTTTTGTAATGTATTTCGACCATCGAAGATACTCCTCTGACCTCACACATTAGGGGGCATATGTTATAGCAATATTTTCCTCACCCTATGTAATCTTTCACTGAGGTTCGTTTTCCATTTCCCTATGCAGACTTTTCGTCACTTTTTGCAAAGTCCAGAGCTAAAAAATATTTTTTTTCCACATGTACACACCTTGCCTACTATACATTATGTGTATACGTAGGTTTCACCACTACAGCCCACATACATAAGGATTTGTGCCCAAAAATGAAAAATGGTGTCAGGTTTCCATGTCACGATAGGAGATCTATGATCCTTGGCCTTCCATATACTAGAAACGTTCCGAGTTGACCCTTTAGTTCCATTTGAAGGATATAAATGGTACAATTCTGAGCTATGTAAAAGAGGAGAAATAATTCAACTTTGAGAGAAAAGTTACTCTGGAGAAATTATTAACTTCATATTGAGTCTGCATCCCTTTGTCCTTTAAGTCTGAACACAGTGTTCATCCCCCAAGATCTTCCCTTATTGATTGAGAACTTCATTGTTTCCCTTTTATGAGCTTGCCTTTGGTGGAGGATTGAAGTGGTGGAGGCCCAGCTGGAAGGAACTTATTTTCTTGGATCTGAACTGTTCCGACACAGAAGTCTGTAACATTTTCACTTATGTTGATCATATATTAATAGAAATACTCTTTTTCCCATCCAATTGATATCTTGCAAAAAATTGAATTATTATTCCATGGGTGTATTTGTTATGTATATTAATGGATTATTATATTGAATGTGCTAAAATCATATATTATCACCATATTCTTGCTTTACTTTGCTTTTTAGGACTAGTTGTAGGTATATTTCTTTGGGTCAAGTGTTCAATGGTGGAATTCATTGAACGTCTAGATGAGGTAGGCCTTTTATATTGCCTTGCTAGCATATTCGTGTATATAGCATACTTGAGAATAGAGTTGATTTATATAGTCATTCATATCTGTTGTGGTTTACCCCTAGCCATAGAGAGATTTTCCTTGTAACAACCCTCTATATGCAAAGAAAACAATAAGTGGGAGAATGTTGGGTATGTGTTATATTATTTACACAACTAGAAGTAAGAGGGGTAAGAGGGGGGTGAAGAGACCCCTTTCCTAGGGGGTCATAGGGGGGTGGATCCCCCCTATATAAGGGGTCAGAGGGGGTGGGATCTCCCCTGCGTGGGGGTTTGGAGGCAGTGCCCCCGAAAAAATAATTGGAAGTTTTTTGCATCCATTCTTGGGTGATTTTTAGGCACATCGTTTTCGCCAATGGTTTTCTATTTCGAGTTAATGAATTAGGGTTTTGACTAATCCGGGTTATTGGATTAAGGTTTTGGATACTATGGGATCATATATGTATATTTTATTGTAAACAATGTATGATGAGATGAGTATAGAAGATGTTGGTTTTCCCTATTTGGGTTTCCATGGAAAAAATCTAGGTGTAATGTGTGTATATGCCATTGTATATTTGATGTTATTTTATTGAAAATATGTTTGCAGTAAATAATTATACAAGCTTAAAATATACAATTCCTCACTAGTTTTTCATCCTCATTTAGTTTGTTCCTAAAGAACCACTTGGTGCCAATTACATTATTGTGTTTTGGTCTAGGAACTAACTCCCAAGTTTCATTTTTTTCAATCTAATATAATTCTTCATTCATAGCATTAACACATTTTTCCTCTCTGATAACCTCCTCTAATTTATTCGGTTCTATTTTAGATAGTAGAGACATATTTGCATGTTTTGGTGATCTTCCCAATTGACTTCTCGTTTGGACACCTTGGTTGTTATCACCAATAATTAGTTCTTTAGGGTGGTTCTTTTGAACATATCTCAAGGGGGTATTTTTGTAATGTCTAGGATCTTCCTCTTCTTATTCTTCTGCATTATCATCCTCATAGTCTTTCTCTTCTTCTCCTTCTTCTTCTTATTCATTATCTTCCTCACTGTCTTTCTCTTCTTCACTATAGCCTATTATTTTTGGTTGGTCATTTGTTTGCATCTTGGTCCTTCCAGGATTTTCATCATCCACTCTTACATTTTCACTCTCAACAATTTTTTCTAATCTTAGATTTAAACATATGTAATCCTTTTTTTAGAGTAATACCCAAGAAAAATACCTTCACATCATATCTTTTTATGTAGCATTTGTTTACAAAAACCTTAATGTGTTTGACATTTTTTTTCCTTCCTTTCCATAATTCATATGGATTTTTGTCACTGTTAGCTTACAGTTGTGCTCTATTCAGAATATAGATAGTTGTGTAGACTGCATCCCTCCAAAATATATCTAACAATTTATCTTGATTTAGCATACTTCTGGCCATTTCTTGCACAATCATGCTTTTCCTTTCAGCCAGTCCATTTTTTTTATGAGTTCTTGCAATTGAGAAGTGTCTTCTTATTACATGATCTTCACAGAATTCATTGAACTCATCTGAAGTGACTTCTTCTCCATTATTTGATCTTAGGCATTTGATCTTCAAATCTGTTTCATTTTCAACTAATGATTTGAATGCTTTGAACATCCCAAAGTATTTTAATTTATGATTGAGAAAGGATACCCAAGTCGTTCTTTTGTAGTCATCAATGAGTTGCATTAATTAAAGATTACCTTGCATAATTTGTGATTTGGTTGGCCCACAAATATCAGTTCGGATGAGCTCCAAGGGTCTTGATGTTGAATATTACTTGGTTTAGAATCTCACTTTTGTTTGTTTCCCATGTTGACAATGTTTACAAATTGGGTTTGAGGGCCTGATTATTTTTTTCAGAACTCTTACTGCCTAGTTGTTATTGACCTTAACTATGTTGTCAAAACTTAGATGTATCATTCTCTTATACCACAAACAAATTTATTCTGTCTTTCCCACACAACATACTTCTCTTCCAATTTTATTTAGAATGTATAGATTGTTTGGGGTTCTGATTGTTCTTGCTACCAATCTTTTAGTGTCATATTTTCATATTATGCATTCCTAGGAGTTAAAAAGGAGTTTGTTTCCTTGGTCACACAACTGAATGACACTTAGAAGGTCACTCTTTAAATATTCAACAACAAAACATTTTTTGTTGTGGCCTTCTAACTTCTGAAGATGACTTTACCTTTCCCAATTATCTTGGCAGATTTATTATCCTCAAATGAAACACTTCCTCCCTTCTCTTTCTTTGTCTTAAGACATTTGTTTTTTATCACTAGTCATGTGTCTTGAGCATCCATTGTCTATGTACTAATATCTTTCTTTTTCTTGAGCATGCATTGCTAAATCACATTCTTCGAGAGAGATCTTGTCTTGTTTCTTCATCCAGACTCTGGTGTTATTGTTGACATCATTATGGTTTTCGATAGGGGGCCATGTCCAACTTTTCAATCATGATCTTTAGGACCAACGTCATGGAATTTATAACATTCAAGATCGTAGTTAACTAGTCGAGCAAATAAATATTGTTTTTATTGTCAACAAGATTTTTAACTTTGTTGTACACATAATTATTTCTTGGATCATTGTACATGCCTCCATTTATTCTTTGATCATTCCTTGGGTATGCTCTCCAGTCTATTTCCTTATGTCCAAAATTGTTGCATGAAATTGTTTTACCAAGAAAGGTATATTCATACATGTTCATGGTTGGCCTTCTTGGTGTTGTTATCACACAAGTTATAGATTGGGAAAATCACGACACAAACCACAAAATGGAGACAAATAAGAGAACAACTACCCACTGTCACCTTATATAGTTATTCCTGTCACTTTAGAAGTGAAGTTATCACATCAAGGGGGGAATCCTAGTGACCCTAGGGGGAATGAGATGGAAAGTGTAGAGATGAAGTACATTCCCCCTATAGGTCAATATAGAGAGTGCATAAAGGCTTGATAAATATTCTTGGTGGTAGCCAGAAGTTTCCAAGAGACCAAAGTACCCTTAAAGAGTGGTGTACCTACCCGAGACACAAGAACAAGCCAAGTATATGCGTATAATGTTAGGTGGACAAGAAATTTAAGCATGTTTTCCCTAATTACAGTAATAAAAAATGATGTATATCAACAACAAGAAGATAATGAAAACTTCAAAATAAAGTTGCTCAAATCTTAGTAAAAAGTACAAGAAATGAGATAGTGAATTACTAGTTTATCTCAAGAAGATAGCATAAAACTTTAGCAACAATGTAAGGTTTTTGTAAACAAGTTCTACAGAATTATTTATCAGCCTTATGGATGTAAAAAAAAAATATTACAACAAAGGAATCAGCCATCAAAACTTTCCAATAATTTGCCCAAAAAGTGTGCTAGCCTTCGTAGATCAATGTGGCAAACTTTTAGGAACTTTCGACAGATGAGTAGTGAGTTATTAGTGAAAATGTATTAGGGTTTATGCAGCCCTAATGGATGTAAATTAAAAATTATAACATCATGAATAAATACTTAGCCAATTGAGACATGCTAGTGGCTCAACCAAGCACATAAATCATAGAATTGATTCCAAATTTGACAATCTCAAAAGAGTGATTTTTCACGTTTACCGAGGAAATTATTGTATATATCCAATGAAAAAGTTAGATTTGTGCCTTTAATATTTGGGTGAATGGAGTATTTAAACACAAGTTGGATCAAAAATATCCCTAGGGGTGTAATATTGTTACTCCCTTTGGTATGATAATCAAACTAGGGTAAAGTCTAGGAGGGCATACACACTCGTATTCCTCCTAGCAATCCTTGCAAAATGATTTGTAAACTTAGAAAATTAAATGAATATTAGTGGAGGGTATATCCAACATACTCTTCCTAGGATTTAAACCAACAATAACCAAGAAAGATAAAAGAGTAACTAACAATGCATATTTTTCCTTACTAGTTCCAATAAAGAGAGAGATCAAACCCTAGTTCACCAAGAAAATTACCATCCAATAGCAAGAAAGAAAGTATCCAAGAGGTGCACATCCCCTTAGCTCATCCAATCACCAAGAGATAACACTAAAAATCATTTGTTATAAAAATAGGATCGTGGAACAATAAAATAAAACAAATTATGAAATAAAACAAAAAAGATACACAATACAATAGAGACACAAATATGCATGGTTCACCCAGTGTGGGCTACGTCCACTAGAGAAATTTCCATGTCCTTCATTTTTATTATACAACAAAATGAAGGAATACAAGCTACAACACAGCCATTGTAACTTCCTCTTCTTTCTCTCACAGTCTCCTCTCTCATAATACAATATTCACAATGATACATAGTCATAATACAATTCCCTCATAAAAGAAGGTTGCCTTCTATGGAAAAAAAAAAAATCCTAACATAACTTCTACCCTCAGATCTACGAATTTATAATGAATGGTCCATATTTACTAAGAAATTGAAATATACATTTGCAAGGAAATTTCTCCTTCGGGGGATTTTCTCCCGAAGCCCCATCAAGAGATGCTGCCCCCATACCCCCAGCTAGGGGGGTGAGCCCCCCAGACCCCGCAGGGGGGGAAATCCCCTCCTGCAACACCCCTGTGTGGAGGGATGTATAGTCTTCATGGGGTATAAACATGGATGAAAATAAATATCTTTGAATCAGGAAGATAATCAGGCTCCACAACCAACAATCTCCCACTTGGAGACCAACCACAACAAATCCATTGTTGTTGTATCTGTTGGACTATAATCCTTCTTGTACCTAGAAAATTTCTCATATTCACCTTCATGCTTGAATACCAATTGAAACTAAGAAAAAACTCAGTTTCTCCCTGGTTACTCCCTTTGTTAACATGTCTGTAGGATTCTGGCTAGTATGTATCTTTTCCAACTTCAATTGTCCATCTTCCAAGACAGATCATATGAAATGGCAACTGAGTTTAATATGATTATTCTTTGAATGGAAGGTTGATTTATTTTCCATATGAATGTCACTCTTACTGTCATAGTACAACCTGTTGTTCTCCTGCTTCTTTCCCAATAACTATAGAAACCTATGTAACCAAACCATTTCTTTACCAGTCTTTGTAGAAACAACATACTCTTCTTCTTTTGTTGAAAGTGAAACAACCTTTTGTAGTTTTGAAATCCAACTTATTGTTGTTCCATCTACAATAAAAACATATCCTGTGGTTCTCCTCCTACTATATTTATCACCTTCCATATATGAATCAACATATCCCTGTAGAACAATGTCTGAACCTCCAAAACATAATGCATGAGTAGAAGTACCTCTCAAATACTTGAGAATCCACTTTACTTTCTCCCAATGTTCTTTTCCTGGATTGTTCATATACCTACTCACAACTCCCACTACATGTGCAATATTTGGTCTTGTGCAAACCATCGCATACATCAAGATACCAATTGTTGATGAATAAGGGACCCTGGACATGTATTTTATCTCCTCGTGTTTCTTGGGACACAATTCCTTGGTTAATTTTAAATGGATGGCCAAATGTGTACTAATTGGTTTTGCATTTTTCATTCTAAACCTCTCCAACACCTTCTCTATGTCCTCATCCCGAGACAATGTCAAATTGCAATTTTTCCAGTGTCTTGTTATTCTCGTACCAAGGATTTTCTTTGTAGAACCCAAATCCTTCATCACAAATGAATTATATAATTTCTTCTTGAGAACATTTATATCCTGCATATTAGACCTTGCAACAAGAATGTCATCTACATACAATAGCAAGATAATATAGCTTCCATTTTCTATCTTAAAAAAAAAACACAACGATCACTGCCTTGGTGCCTGCTTTAGGCCATAAAATCTCTTCTTCAACCTGCATACCGAATTTTCTTTCCCTTTGACCTCATACCCCTGTAGCTTCTGCATATGAATCTCTTCATTCAAATCCCCATGGAGAAAAGTTGTTTTTACATATAATTATTTAAGATGAAAATTCTACTACCACAAGACACAAAGTAATCCTAATTGAAGTAATCTTAAAAATAGGAGAAAATATTTCATTAAAATATATACCTTTCTTTTGTGCAAACCCCTTTACAACAAGTCTATCCTTGTACCTCTTTTTTCCTCCATCTTCTTCCTTCAACTTGTAAACCCATTTATTCTGCAATGCTTTTTTTCCTCCAAGCAACTGAACCAAGTCTCAAGTCTGGTTATTTACCAAGGAATCCATTTCCTCTTTCATGCCTTGCTCCCACTTCTTTTTAGTGTCTACCTGCATTGCCTCTTCATAACATTCTGGTTCACAAGAATCAATCAACAATAAATAATATGATGAAGGAGAGTATCATTCAGGGGGTCTACTTAACCCGATATATCTTCGAACAACACTTGTAGGAGTTTGAGGTACTTGTTTCTCCTGTTGTTGTATATTTTGATTTTTTGGTACCTTTGGAATTTCTTTTTATGTGATCTCATCAAGCACTATGTATTCTGGTTTTTCTTTTTCCTATTTCTTTCCTTGTAACTGATCCTTGTACATGACCTTCTCATTGAATATGACATCTCTACTCCTAATTATTTTTTTATTTTCATAATCCCATAAGCGATAACCAAAATCATTAACACCGTATCCAATAAAGATACACTTCTCGTATTTTTCCTCAAGATTTGTTCTATTTTCTTTATCAATATGGACAAATGCTTCACAATCGAAAGTCTTCAAAAACGAGTAGTTTACCATTTTACCTATTTATGCCTCCTCTAAGATTTCACCATACAAAGAGATTGAAGGTGTTGGTTATGGAGCCTGATTATCTTCCTGATTCAGAGATCTTTTACTTTCAGCCATGTTTATACCCCATGAAGTATTTACACCCCAGAAGTATGTACACTCTTCCACGTGGGGGAGTGCAGAAGGGCGGTACCCCCTCTGTGGGGTCCAGGGAGGTTATCCCCCCAGCTGGGGGGTCTAGGGGAAAGCGGGCCCACAGTGGGGGTTCAAGGGGAAAGCCACCGAAGAAAAAATTGCCTTGTAAATGTATATTGTAATTTCATTGTAAATCTGGACTGTTCATTATAAGGTCACAGATCTAACGGTAGAGATTATGTTAGGGTTTTTTGCCCTAGAAGGAAACCCTCTTTTATAAAGAAAATGTATTGCAGCTATGGTGGATGGATAATATTGTATTCTGAGATAGGAAACTATGAGAGAAAGAAGAGGAAGTTACAACGAGTTTGTTGTAGGTTGTATCCATTCATATGCTAAATAATAATAAAGGAAGGACTTGGCAATTTCTCTGGTGGACATAGCCCACACTGGGTGAACCACATAAATCTGTGTCTCTATTGTATTTTGTATCCTCTATGTTTTGTTTCCACATTTGTTTTATTTTATTGCTCCATGGTCCTACTTTTCTAACAACTGGTATCAGAGCGAAAGGTAACTCGCAGGAAAATATTGTTTCTAGTTTGAGTGGGAGCTATGTCGGAAGATGGAAAGTTTAGGGTCAATAAATTTAACAGCCAAAACTACCAGTTATGGAAGATGCAGATGGAAGACTATTTATATCAGAAAGATCTATTCCTACCATTGGGCAGAATAGCAAAGAAGCCGGCGGCTACGAAGGATGAAGAATGGGAGATTCTTGACAGAAAGGCTCTAGGAACGATACAGCTGAGCCCGACAGCATCGGTGGCTTTCAATATTTCAAAAGAAAAGATAATGAAGGGTTTGATGGACGCATTGGCCAAATTGTATGAAAAACCCTCGGTGTATAATAAGGTATTTCTAATGAAGAGATTATTTAATATAAAGATGTCAAAAGGTGGGTCTGTTACAAATCATTTAAATGATTTTAATACGATTACTAATTAACTAAGTTTTGTAAAAGTGGACTTTGATAATGAGGTCAGGGCTCTTCTAATCTTTTGCTCATTGCCAGAAAGATGGAACAGCTTGGTCATGGCTATAAGTAACTCTGTCTCTGGTTCAAATACTTTAAAATTTGATGATGTTGTTGGTGTTATCCTTAGTGAGGAAATGCGATGGAAAAGAACAAGTGAGACATCAGGAAATGCGTTGAACATGGAGAATAGGGGAAGCAAAAAGGATAGAGGAAAGGGTTTCGGGAACCGTGGGAAATCTAGGAAGGGAAGATCCAAATCCAGAATTGGAAAGATAGTGTTGGAATTGTGGGAAGAAAGGACATCTGAAGAAAGACTGTAGAGCTCCAAAGAAACAAAGAGATGGACAGCAGGAGAAAAATCAGGAAGCAAATGTAATAGGTGATGTGTTACAAGATGCTTTGATTTTTTCTGTAGATAATATTTATGAGTCTTGGGTAGTAGATTCAGGGGCTTCATTTCATGCCACACCCCATAGGAAACATTTTCTATATTATGTTCAAGGTGATTTTGGATAGGTTCATTTGGGTGACGATGCACCATG